>MU392181.1:0-69128 GCA_022578495.1 Nemania sp. NC0429 | reverse complement strand
CTTTTTTTTTTTTATTTTTTTTTTTGTTTTTTTTTTTTATTTTTTACCCCCCCCCCCCCCCCCCCCCCGATTCCTGCGTCCGCATTAGAGAGGTACTTACCTACTTGGGTAGCAATACCACCTAATGCTGCAGCAGCTATCATGTAGGTACTTACATGTATGTAGGTAGGTACTTCCTGGGTGATGACGGATGTACAAGCTTTCAGAATCAGAGGCTATGACGATGGGGAAGGCGGGGTAGCTTTATCTAATCGTACCTAAGTTTTACATCTTCACGCTTAACATATTCAGAGCTTTGTTGATTGGTCCACTTTATTTAAGGTAATTGATGGAGACAACTTAAAAGACAAGAAAAAAATAGTTGCCAAAAATAAGCTGCTCAGAAAGAACAGAGTAACATGTAGTAATTGCTGCTAATCTCAGGGAGCATTGCCTCCAGGCTGGTCTATTTGACCTCTCTCAGGATGATCTCGCTATATGAAATGGTCAACAAACACGTTTCATGCCAGAACGATACCCCAGTCTCATCCACGTGGAGAAAGCTTATCGTCGCTAGAGAATCTATTCACGTCCCTCATGCAGTCTTTAAGCATGAACAATTAACCAAAATAGGTGCCAAGTCACAGTTTTAAAAAAGCGAGAAGAAGGGGACCTTAGCTTAAACGTACCTAGGCACCACCGTCCTCATCCTCCTCCTCATTCTATTCATCCTCCTCCCAGTCCTTAAGTCTTTCTTCCTCATCGGTCTCGTCGTCATCAGGCTCTACTGCATCCGACTAAAATTCCGGATCTTCCTGATGCAGCAGTGCACCGCCCTCTTCTGTATCCTCTGGCCACTGATCATCACCCAGCTCGCAATTTTGAGCCGTAACATTTCTGATCTCGGCACCATTATAGAGCTCGCAATAGAGGCAGAGATCTTCGGACTGGTGGGAATAATGAGTATACTCGATGCCGGTCCGACAGATACCCCGACGTCCCCTCCGGCGAGCCTGGTGGCAAGTGTAGCCCTTAGCCGCCTCTCTGAGCTTATACACAACTCCGTCGCACTCCCGGCAACAGAAGACGTGATATATCCCCGTACACATTTTGCGGTATGCTCTGGCTGGAGAATGGGGAAGCGGGCTAGGCTTGGTGTCGATTGTCTTTTGGTTTGTGGGCTGGAATCTGACGAGCCTGCTTCGGTCACTCTGGTGCAAAGAACAGGAAGCGGGAGCGCAGGGCCGGTGTTGCGGGAGAAGGAAGCCTATAGTGCAAGTGAATAGAGCGCCTTCTCATCTTTAATATACATCTTTAATATTTCCTGACAAGACGACCCCCTTCTGTTTCTATCTTGCCTTGTTTATAGCCAATGTCTTTGTTATTATCGTGCCTATGCACATCAAGTTTCTGTGCTGAAGGAAAGTGGTACAAAGGGCTGGAACAATGAGTTTAGGGGTGAGCACAATCGCTCAGTTATGAAGCTCTTTGTAGGAAGTTAGGAACTGACTGAGAGAATGGGACTATAGACAGCTAGAGCATAAGACGCAGACATGGATCGATAAGCATGTATCCAGAGATAGGGCTGACATTCGTAAATCTTAGTATATTTATGATTAGCACACTGCTTACGGATGGGAACCTTATCCCTGTGAGATCATGATGTTGCTGTAAAATCGGCCTGGAAAAACGCCATCTATCGTATCCTCTTTATCATCCGCATGAAAATATATGAATGACACAGAACGCCTGTTTACGCCATGTTCAACCAGCATGTTTTACGGGTATCCATCGAGAGCGAGAAAACATGAAACCAGAAGGCTGAGAGAATCGATAATGACACACCCGACCCGAGGTGCTCAATCTAGCACCTTCCCTTGTCGCGTGAAACCGCAAAAAAAATGTGTATGATTACGCCCCCCAGATGACATGTTTGAGCGAAGCCACGAGACGCCGAGATGTTAACCAGCTAGGCCGTTACCTCAGTTTGATATGAATTCGCAGAGGCTAAGTGAACTCATGGGTCAAATAACTCGGAGCCAGGTGAGACCCAATATAACACCACACAATGAGTTGGCATGGTACAACGCGCGAGCATATCTTCTTTGTGAAGCTAGACATCCGGCAGGCGTCACCCGTCCGGACCCTGAAGTCCGTGGAATTAGATCGAGAGACATTCACCAGCGGCGCCTGTATCATGCGTAAATAAGAAAGAATCGTAATCATCAATGAGAGGATGCTTACTGATATACGGCGTGCAGCTTTGCGGGCCGCTGTCGCGACCGAGTGGGAGTACCATTCACCACCTGAGGTAAAGGCGATTCTCGCTCCGAGTCGCTGCTGCTGGAATAGCCAAGTAGTTCTCGCTCGGTAGGGGTCAAAGGAGAGCCCGCCGAACTGCGTCTGCTTGTTGGCCGGCTAGGGGTACTCCTTGAGCTATGTTTACTACGCGGTCTAGTAGGCCTGCCTCGGGAACTTGACCTGCTAGATAGACGGGATGGAGCGCCGGAGATACGGCTCGGGGCGGGCGGGGGAGTCGGTGAAGCCTGCACAGACAATCTGCGACCACCACTCTCGGACCTGATATCCGAGGGTTTGGCTCGGGACTCTGGTAGGGCGCCCGTCGCGTGGCCATGATGATACACGTGATATTCCTGTTCCCATGGAGGACTTATGCTCTTAGCTGTGGACGTCGGTCGATCGTCCGTCTCACACACTTCACCGGGCTCGGGAGAGGAAATCCTCGGCTTCTTCGCGAAGATTTGATCCTCTTCTTCGGGTTCATAGGAATCGCGGTAATCGGCCGGCTCCCAACTCCTTTTTGCCGGTCCCGCCCGGGAGGGACTGGATTGATAATCGCTTGATGTATGATTCTGCTGATGGTGCTGGGGGTATCGGCTTTGGGAAGCCCCGTGCCCTCTTATGCCCCATGACTTCCCACGTGGTCTATTGCCCGCGCTGCTATTATTTACACCTTGTCGGTTTTGTTTCGTGTATGCTGGCGTTGGGTTTAGGGCTCTTGTGTAGTACTCTAGCTTCTCCGTCCGAATTTCGTGAGGCGACAAAAACGCCGGATGATACTGCATGAATTGCCATGCCTTGGTCTCGCGAACGCTCAATGCGAAATCATCTACATTGGTAGAATTGATATATTTCGATGTTATTGTCTCCTTGTCGTATTTGGGAGGCATTATAGGTTCATCTGTCCATTCGACTGGTAAAGGTTCCTTGATAAGATCCCTTGTAATCTTGACAGGTAACTCTTTAAATATCATCTCCTCGTCCCAGCTAAAGTCTTCGGCGATGTACTTGCCCGTGTTTTTGGTGTCTGCCGACACGCTATCTACAAAGTTTTGCTGAGACTGTTTATTATCCGGAACGGTCGAGTTTCTTGCTGATTGGACTGAAGGGGTAGAAGTTACTGGGCTTGAAAATCGGTCAAGGCGATCTGGCAATTGACGTTCCGAGTGGCTGCGGCCCTTGGATGAGTCATAACGCATCCGGCGCCCATGGCGCCCACTATTCTGTCGGCTCTCGTTAGAACGACGCTTAGCACGTTGCGAATGAGTCTCCCTTCGTTGCGTCTGGGTTGAATGTTGGTCTGCGTATCGCTCATCGTAACGGGAGTGGTATTGGGATGGCTCCAAAGGCGGATGCTGGAGCGATTGATAAGGCGCAGTTCCTAGGGGTGGCGATCCATGACCTATTGTAGAAAGCCGAGCTGGAGAAGCGTCGTCATGACCATAATAAGTCGAGTTCCGGTAAACATCCGAAGGAGGCGGAGGATATGGCGGGGGTGGACCAGTGGAGTAATTATCCGCCCCAGGGGCGGGATGATAATATTCAAAATGCGGTTGAAGAGGAGTTCGATAAGTGATAACGTAAGGGGAACTTTGGGGTGGACCGGTAGGGTGCTCATCATGTTGATCAAGGGGCGTTGAGTAACGACGGCCATAGGAAACCGGTGGTGATGGACCCGGGCGGTATTGGTCGTACTGGTCGTATTGAGGCGGCCTGTACGGCGTTTCAGGGGGCGGAATCTGAGGAGCACCTGAATAATAATGTTCGTATACATCTGAAGAGTTACTGTAAGAGAAGCCCTGGGAAGCACCTGGTCCCGTACTGGGGGGCGGGTACTGGCCATGTTGTCCTGGGTGAGGAGGTTGATGATGTGGTTGGCGTGTGGGAGGGCCTGGCGATAGTCCAACGTGAAATCTTTCGTAGCCTGGGCGAGGGCTATGTGTTGGGGGCGGAGGCGAGATGTGTTGCAAACCGAGAGGAGGAGGGGGGTAGTGAGTAACAATAGGGCCCTTACGACGCTTTGTTGATGCATGATGATCGTTGGCTGAAGCCTGTCGCTTTCGTGAGGCTTCTAAACCACTAAATATTTGTTAATAGACATCCGTTTGAGGCTTGTGTATTGAGTGACATTGATGTGATGGGGCCCATTTCATATAGGTAATCTCCAGGGATGACTGGTGGTTTGGACCATAGACAAGATATGCCATATAAAGGGGAGTACACACGCAGGTACGCGCCGGGTATCCTCCGGACACGCGAAGAACATATGCCCCCTCATACCACAATTATAACATTGAAGATCTTCGGCAGCTTGCTCATAGCCAGGCGCATGGTCCGCCATCTTGCTTGCGATATATCCAGTAGTGTTGGTGCTATCTCGGGACAGCTGGACCATTGCATAGCCGAGAATCCTGCGTCAAAAACCAGTGATAAGCCTCAATATCCTCTAGCACAAAAACATGCGAATGGTTTCACGATCTAAGCGAGGAATGCCGATTTGAAAGGGATAGGGTAGAAGATGTGAGCCGAAGACATGATCTAAGTCTGACGAGACTCGTGTAAGTATACATTGATTAGTTAAACAGGACGATGGATGTAAATAGTAGGCAAACAAGGGGTAGCTGCCCTGTTAGAGTATAACCATCATAGCAACATGCGTCGCATCTTTGAACTTACTTGAGCTTCTTGGGCCAAGCCTCTGGGGATCGTAACCGAGCCAAACAAAGTATTGCTGATATCAAGAAGAACCCAAAGATGAACGAAGCAGGGTCCACTTTAGGAGGCAAACACGTAACAACTACCAGACTTGATAGGAACAGCAATGCGCGGTAACGTTAGGTAGGTCGGTGAGTGTGTAAGAAACGAAAGCGGCAAGCGGCTCGAACAGAAACCCCACAGCGTGCTCAAAGTCGCAGTGTCGCCAAGTCGCCTCTAAGAGAAGATGGTTTTCGTCGTTATAAGAGATCGGGCACGAGCCGGCGGGTCCACCATCTCTCCCACCACCTCAACCACGCGGTGATTTGAACCGTGTTTGCGAAGGCCGACCATTCCAAGTCACATATCAGCAGTGAATACGATTAAGAAAGCGAAGGATGTTGAATTAGTTCGACTCGGCCTGGGTGACGTCGCGTGTGTGTTCTTCAGACCAGGAAGGCGATGTTGAAGATGAGATGAGATGAGAATGAGATGAGATGGCAGGCTGCGCCAGCTGGACGAGATTGAGTCTGTTCCGGGCTCCAATTGGGCGCTGGTGCCCAAACAAGCGCCAAGTAAGTATCCCCGAACCTCGTGGATCCAGGCCAAGAGCGCCAGGATGGGTAACGGTACGGCAAAACAATAGCCCGTGCAGGCAGCTGGTGGTGCGCGGGGAACACACATAGGTATTCCAATGCGGTCCGGGAAGGGGAAGGTTTCGTCTTCTTTGCAGGGCGAAACACAAGACAAGACAACCAGCTCCCAGAGCCGTTTTAAGAGGGATCTGCTGGGTAGCGGAGCGTGATAAACAAGCAGAAAAAAAGGAGCATGTAGCGATCATTGCAGACAAATGAGGACCATATTCACCGAGAACAAGGGAGGTTCCTCATGAAATAGCACATATAATATGGATGGGTAGGTAGGTAGATCTATTCGGTTCACTGGTCATAGCACGAACCGGAGAGTGCTTCCTCTATGTGATACTAGTCATGATAAAAGCAGCCCGATCCTCCAACGATGCTCAGTGGGAACGATCGAGACCTCAGATAATGATAATGAAGAAAATGAGACGAATGGCCCGCTAGCAAGAGAGAGAGTTGCTGCTGATTGCCTCAGCTTCCGAACTGCCGCAATCTCCAATTTGCGTTGTCACCCTTGTGCTTCGATGCAATGAATCACAAGCTTGGTAGCCTTTAATGTTACCAGAATTGACACAAAAAGGAGAAGGAAATGAGGTGTATACCAAAGGGATGGAAAGTTGAAAATCAAATCGCCCGTCAGTCAATATCAGTCCCCTCTTTCGGACAAGATACAGGAGGACGGAGAATAAGGGCTTCCATGTTCACTAAACAGAAACCCAATCTGTATCTCATACAGAATGACATAGGAATAGAAATCATAGAAGAAGTAGTGGTTCGAAAGTCTATACGAGCTGAGAGTAACGCGAAAAATGCTCTCGCCATGAAGCTGTAAGAGAAAAATTTTGGAAGAATTGTTCCAGTCAAAGGAGGAAAAGGTTTATGCAGCGTAGGTGGACCCTTCACTCTAAAGGTACCGCCAATGATCTTAGGCTAACACTTGCCTCGCGATAACTTGACCGCCCCAGTTACCTTAATTCATATAGGTACTTAAGTACTTACTTGGCTACCACGAAGTAAGCCTATCCCAGTAACTTCAAATAAATTCGTATATTTAGAAAACTATTTCGTTCATATATATTCCACTGCTCGAATCTTTTTAGCTATACTTTGTAGAATAACCACTTTGAGTTCTATGAGTACCTAATACCTGTGACATATCATAGCCGATGGAGCCCCGAAGTCCGTCGGATTTACTTGGCTTAGGTCAGTCTACGAAGTACCTTATGTACTGTACGTAGCTCGGGCTAAAGCGGCATAGCTCAGGTGGAATTCCCAGTTTGATTCACTGGTTAGTGTACTTCGTACCAGGAAGGTAAAACCTCCAAGTGTACTGTCCAAGGCACCTCCCCACCTAACCCACCTAATCCATCCATGTGTGTGTTACCAAGCAAGCAGCACAATGGCGCTGGCCAGGTGATGGACAGTTTCTTCCTACTTACTTATCCATTTTACCTAACCTACTTCTTCTTTGAATCATCCGCAAGCCACAATAGATATATGTCCTTCACCACGTGGTTTTCCTGACAAACCGCAGTATTACGATTATACGCTTACATATGCCCCCTCGTTGCTCCTCAGAATCCCGTCTCTAGCAGCTCGTGCGCTCATCCAAGTTGATCGATACCGGCTCCATGTGAGAGAGATCGCGACAGCTGCCTTCACTTTGCCCAGCCAAACGAACATGTTTGCGCATCCTCCGAGCTCTATCCCACTCGACTTTGCATTTCCACGGAGCAAAAGGAAGCCATCGAGACCACATCCCAGACCGCATCCAAGACAGACAGCGAGCCGTTGATTTCTGCGCCTGTGCGACCAGTGAGGTTGCAACAGGCCACTATCTCAGCTAAACGACGATGCCTGGGCTGCCCGGTACGTGGCCCACTCCAATCGAACTCTGTCGAACATTACCGAGCCATATCGAACGGTGTTGAGCTGTGTTGAACGGCTGCGTCCAGCTCGTGCGTGCTGCGTGTGTTGGGCTAATGAATGAGTTACTTCGCAGCTTCGGTCGACCTGGATGAATGCATCTCGCGGTTGTATAAAAAGGAGCTTCTCGCCGAATCCGTCATCGAGGCGATATGCGCAAAGACGAAGGAGCTGCTCATGCGCGAGAGCAACGTCGTACACGTGCGCGCCCCGGTCACCGTTGTCGGCGACATACACGGCCAGTTCTACGACCTGATTGAAATCTTCAAGATCGGGGGCTGGTGCCCGGACACAAACTACCTCTTCCTCGGTAAGTCGAAGCGGCTCGTATCTGAGGCATCCGACAGACGGCTCCGGCTGACTCCCTGTTTTCCCGCCGATAGGTGACTACGTGGATCGCGGCATGTTTAGTGTCGAGACGATATCGCTCCTCGTGTGTTTGAAGCTCCGATACCCGAACCGCGTACACCTGATTCGCGGGAACCACGAGTCGAGGGGAGTTACGCAATCGTACGGCTTCTATACCGAATGCGCGCGCAAATATGGCAACGCGAACGTTTGGCACTATTTTACAGACATGTTTGATTTCTTGACACTATCCGTTGTCATCAACGACCAGATATTCTGCGTCCATGGTGGCCTATCTCCGTCAATACACAGCATCGATCAGATCAAGATCATCGATCGGTTCCGAGAAATACCACACGAGGGCCCGATGGCTGACCTGGTATGGTCAGACCCAGATCCAGAGCGCGACGAGTTCTCGCTGTCCCCACGAGGTGCTGGCTATACGTTTGGGGCGCGCGTTGTGAAGAAGTTTCTGGCGGTCAACGGGATGAACCATATCCTCCGAGCCCACCAGTTATGCCAGGAGGGCTACTTGATATTGTACGATGATCATCTGAGTACTGTGTGGAGCGCGCCCAACTACTGCTATCGCTGCGGCAACATGGCAAGTGTGCTGGAGGTCAGCGATACTGGCGAACGTCACTTCAACGTATTTGCTGCAGCCCCCGAGAATGATCAACATAAGGATCAGCAAGGTGAAAAGACTGCCGACGGCAACGCTCTGCCGGATTATTTCCTATAGGACCAGGACCAGGGAGAGCAGCTGCAACGGCAGTCGCAACTGCAGTCGCAACGGCGGTCGCTACGGCGGTTGATACAGCTGTCGCAACGGCGGTCGCAACGGCAGTCGCACTATACAGACGATATCCCCGAAGCCGAAGTTATTGAAGATGTAGACCCCCCAGCATATGTAGAACCCCCAGAATACCCCGAACAACTTGCGCATGACGCAGAAATCACTGAAGAAGCAGACTCAGGAGGGTACGCCGAGCACGTCGAGTATGCGGGGTAGGCAGGCACCTATATACGACGTCGATGGACAACGAATAGGAGGCACGATTGATTACGAAAGGCGGGAGACGGCGCAACATATAAATGGAATCGCATTATGCGGCTCGGTGTTTTGATCACCGTTTCCCCATGGCAGCAAATATAGAGACAGCACGTGCATCTGCACAGCGATTTCAAGCAAGCGCTTAGGTATCTGGTATTGTCGGTTGTGAAGCCTTGGGGGCTCTACACTTGGTATGGGATACAAGCGAAGGTTTGGGAGATGTTTGGTTTATAGAGAGAGAGCTAAGAGATACTTAGCTGGGCTTCAAGCCTTGAGCCAAACTTGTCAGTCCATGGGGGAAGCATCTGTCGAGCAGCACCGGCTACCTTTAAGTACCGTGCATAATAGTAGATATCGAGCGATACTGCACTAGCAGAATAGGACGATTGCGACTTGAAGTTGATAGAACCGTGCTTTCTCGTCGTGTTTAAGTGGGATGAACGTTCCTCTAAATATCGTAGTCTATATAGTTACAACTTACAGCTATATGTATAGAGTAACCTACCTTACATAAGGGGGCGGCTTAAGTTTCGCCTATATTCATTCAAATTGGCGTAGTGTTGAGAATGAGAAATCCGACACGTTACGTAGCATTCACCAGAAGGCACGAAGAATATCTTGTGAGCAACAATCTAATATCGTTGACGATGGGAGGTACAGAGAAATATTGGACCCAGACTAGGCCAGCAGGTACCCGAACGCAACACTCGTACAAGTGTTGAATCTGTGCGACTACCTTATCTCCCTCTTACCTATCAACAAATTTCTAGCTTATTGCAATGCTTACGTAGGTGTTATCACATGAGCGTTAAGGATACTTCGCGTAGGTATTCCTATTGCTTTCTCTCTTACCAGGTAAATAGCAGTTTTGTTTATAGTTTATATCCTCCCCCCCCTTTCTCCAGTTCTGTCTTTTTCTTTTTCATCATGATATTCGTTATGAAAAGCAATAGATGGGTTCGTATCCTCCGTGATCATCAGGCATCCTATTCGACAGAGCTCTTAAAGTAGGTAGTGCGTCCTAGTCCTAATCGTGACATCGTTGGGAATGTGGTTTCTAGATGTTCGTAGTCGACCAATGGTACTGCCTTGGGATAATCTCCATTCGCTGGTATATGCGGCCAGTCCGCCTACCAGTCCTTAGCGATATCGAAGCTCCACTCGAATTGCAGGTGCTGCTTCTTGTCATCGTCGATAAAGGTTGACACAGCATTGTAGTGACCGCGGGCAAGCATGCCAGAGGGCGCATCTTCTTCTTGGACTACAGAAAACAAGAGTCAGCTTTCAGGACACTCTTGTCATGACGATGCTACTCACAGCGCTTGGTGTAGATGGGTTGCTTATCCGTATTGGGAGCATAGCTTCCCTGTAGCTTATGTTAGTGACTAATAGCTATCTTAAGATGGTGTATAACGCTGCGTCAGTCGTCATATCACACTTACCAACATCTCGGAGTCCTTGCTGACTCGAATACCCTTGCGCTTCACAGTCTGAACATATTGCAGACCGCTAAGAATCTCATGCTGGACACGGAAAGCCGCCACCATGGTAAATTTGGCGCCTTCCTTAATCTTAAAAGGCTTGTCCTTGAGAGTGCTCTCACTGCCAGGTTGAGAGAGGTCAATGGTGACGGGCGGTCGGCCAGAAGACTCCATCGTAAGGGACTGGATGATGCAGACTCGAGAATCGTTGGGATCAGAAAGATCTTGGCCACCTCCGAGACCTAGGGATTTCTTGTATCGCTGAAGCGACTCATCGTTTGCATCTGCTTGAGATTTAGTAACCTGTCCAGTTCCATTTGATGCAACGACCATAGAATCTTGAGGGTGAGTGAGAGCTCGTTTGTGGGTAGCCTGCGCTTGTTCACCAGTAGGGCCACCAACGGCGACCAAGCTTGTGGTCATAGCCATTTCTTTTCTAGTCATCATCTCGGGCAAGCCTCGACATGTCATCTCCGAGTCGAGGCTGCTATTGCTAGCCCGAGCGTGGGATATGGCCTTTTTAAGCGGGAGTTGTATACGAATATTTGGTTTTGGAGTCGCTCTATGTAGAAGATTTGCAAATGACCTTGCTTTCTGGATTGCGAAGATATGTCCACTTGGTGTATGTGGTGTATAAACAGTGTTCTCTGTGGGAGAAAGAGCTGGGGCAGCAGTGTTGGGATCAAGGGCTCGAGCATAGGATTCCTCGCCAACTAGCCAGGCATTGACCTTCTCCTCTACACTCAGAGTCTCCTGTGGCAACCATGGTGGTAGAATTCTGCGCTCCACTTGGTTCTCTCCTCGACTGCTGTGTGTGGCAGCAGACGGGCTTCTGGGTCTCTGGAGTCTTGCAGTGTACCTCCTGTGTGAGGGGGTTGCTTCCCAACCTCCAGAGACTTTCGCAGGGTAACGGGGTATAAGAAAGGCGGGCCCGTATAATGTAGTATCCCGTGGATAGTGATGATCAAGCATCATTATTTTCAGGCGCAGAGACTAGGCCAACAATGGTGTAGGAGCAGTAGCGTGGTCTGTGATGGGACGAAACCAGCGCGCGAGTTGGCTGGAAGATTGAACCAATGTCGCCCAGGAAATAAGTGGAAGTAGACATAAGTAGGCCATGTTCAGTGCACTGACTGTGTAAGATGTTGATAAACATCGAAATGATGGGGCTGTGTTGGTGCACCCTCATCTCTGTGGTCTCTTGTCTGGTGATGGTTTGGTGTATAGGGTAGCACCTCGCCAAATCTTCTTGTCGAGTGTAACAGCTGTTGTCACCGTCACAACACGCATCTTTAAACATCCCTCTCTCCCACTGGAGCACACATCATCTACTCCCTTTCATGGACGTGAGGTAGGACTAAATGGCCACGAGGAGCATAGTCTTGTCATAGCCAAAGTAAAGCCTTCATCGGCCTTTCCCTAAGTGATACTTGCAGTAATGAAAGAAGGCAACGAGGACGACTACGATAAATAGGAATAGAACTAGCACATACCCATATTTTGATATTCAGCCAAGCTCTGCTTCGGCTGTGAAAGCTTGTATCCCTGGGTTTCCTCGGGGAGGTGGTCATTGTCCTCGTGAGAAGCCATCGTGAAGAGGCACCTAGGTGGCAGGTAAGGTAAACAAACAAATGCAAGAGTGGAAATGAATCTGACGAGGGCCCTATGCCTTCGAAGGCGTAGGTGCACTATCCAGTCAAAACTCGACTCGTCCGAAGAGTCGAGGGATGCTCAATGGCAGGCACGAGGCGGATGGACAGGCCGTAATGTTTTTCAAGGTGAAGTTATCAGAGATGGGACGATTTGAGGTCACAAAAGCTGTTTTGTACTGCGGGACAATGGTGGGGCTCCATCGGCGTGGTTGTTTGGGTGAGGGGCAGAGCCCCTTTTTGCCTGGAGCCAGACCAACTCATAGAACATGATGTAGGTACTTTGTAGATAGGTACCTAATCTGCCTTAGGCACCTACGACCAACTATAGCCACCTTACGTGCCTCCCAAAATCGGCACGAAGTATAGGTGTATCTATGTAGGTAATCTAGATGCAGAGAAGTCCTACCATACTGCCTACCTATGTAGCTGAGCACTAGATTACCTAGGTGTGTCTAATCCAGTAGACAACCTTGACTTTTGTGGGTAGAAGAGACCCTGGCTAGACATACATGGCTTTGAAAATCTAAGTCAGACCCGAAAGTCTTAATTGTAACTTCTTGCGATTGCTTTCGTGACGTGGAATAACAAATAGCATTTACTCGAGAAAAAACGCGTATTTACACGTTTTCTAGAATACTATAACATTATAGCCCAGACAGACATTAAGTCTTTATAATAGGCAGATTTAATAACTTCTTGTTGATAAGCAAGTTTGGATGTGACGAAGGCCTATATTGACCCCCAAGCTCGTAAGTGCAACTAGGCGATGTTTTGCTATATAACTTTCTCAACAATTCCGGTTGAACCCGAGTGATTCCCAGCGGGTTGCTTTCTTGAAACTGTTTGCTCTAGTAGATCCACTGAAATAGGTTGTTGGAAAGTATAATTATCCGTAACGAACTACTCGACCGGAGTACATTTGCAAGTGTTACTATGTGAATAGGCAGTTGCGATAACATGTATAACTTGATTGGTCTGTCCCTCAATGGTTTAGCAGCCTTCAAGTTGAAATATTCAAGTCAACATGCCAACAACACAAGTCTGTAATCGACCAAGTAATTCTAGGTACGTACCTAAGTGCCTACATGTATATAGGTACTTACCTCGAGGTACCTATCTACTTGCTATCTAAATTAGGATTAGTGTAATATGCCTACCTAGGCGCGCCTCTTAGTGTAGGGTAGGATTAAATGAGCTCTCGCGAAGAAAGTTCATCTTTCCAGCTAGCGGCGGGCAAGTCGCGACTTTAATTTATCTGGCCCAATCAGTCGCCGTCTTATGAGCTGGTGAGCACAGTATACACCAGTTCAAGGACAGTATCTGGGGTATTCTATACGCACCCTGACTCGCCCAAGCCTATTTGGGTAACTGGCTCATTGCACGGGTTGGAGCTTCGATGGCCCTTCCCCCAACCAAAAGCTCTCATTCCTATGCCCATCTCCATCCACCCTGCCTGCCCTCTCCTCTTCAGGCTGGTCTCTCCCACTCCCCTTTCCCTCTTCTGACCTGACCTGGAACCCGCCGAGAGAAAAACGGACACTTTGCCCTGGTGTTACATACCCCGTCTCCCTCTCTCACCTCACTGTTCGAGTGTCAATTGGTGCTTCCTGACCCGCGCCAGTCCCCCTTCCAACTTTCATCTTACTTTTTCTTCTTTCCTTTTGCTGCTTACCTGGACGATAAGACATTCCCATCGTGGTCGCGCAGGTTTCTTACATCCTTCTTGTTTATCATTTCCATATAGACCCGTCTCCAACGTGAGTGAGATCCAAACATCCCAGGCGACCCGCGCAATTCGAGCTGAGCGCCTCGTCGCGCCTCGATGGCGCCCTCGAATCCGCGACCTCGCGCAATCCAACCATCGTCATCCTCAGCTAACCCGCGCCATTAGCACCAGGCCGTATCTGATTAGATCTTGTTTCTCTCTCTCTTAATAGCGTTTTCCCCAACCGCGCGTAGCAATCTTGGCCTTGGTTCTGGTTGAGTCGCGTCGAGATCTCGAGAGATCTGTCAAAATGGGTCCCCAGCGCCACCTTCCCGACAAAATCAATCCCCTCATGACCGAGGATGTACCAGTCTGTAAGGCATCACGTCAACCCGCTTCCTGTAGTGAGATACTTGCTAATGCTTCCTATAAGACGCTGACCTTGTGTCGCGTCGACGTTTGGGTCAGACTCAGCTCACCCACAAGATGGTCGCCGCCGGCGCCGCTGGCGAGGTAGACCCTTCGGCCCTGGGAGTTTTTGACTACGCGCACCTCCGAGCTCCCTTACCGAAAGGCATTACGTCGGGCATCTTCAAATCATCCCCAAGCTCATATTTCCTCATGCGCCGCAGCCAAGACGGCTATGTTTCCGCAACCGGCATGTTCAAGGCAACGTTCCCATATGCCGAGGCTGCTGAGGAGGAAGCTGAGCGCAGATATGTGAAGTCGTTACCAACAACAAGCCATGAGGAAACGGCCGGGAATGTATGGATTCCTCCTGAGCAGGCGATGGCGCTCGCGGAAGAGTATGGAATTGCACCATGGATATCTGCTCTCCTCGATCCTGCGGAAATACCCGTATCGAATGCGCCGGATAGTCCTCCAAAGAAGATCACGGCGCCTCCTAAGTTCGACTTGGCGGGTGTAACACAACCTACGCTAACACCGCCTACGCCTTCCTCACTCCCTCGTAGCACTCGCAGTCGCCGCTCTGCAAGTCCCTCAAAGAAGAGAGCTATCGCTTCTCCACGCAAGCGGTCTACCAAAGCATCATCGCGGACCAGCACCGCTGAGGCTACGCCCGTCCAGGAAGAGACTGAACCGGAAACGAATGGTACAAAGACGGAAGACGCTGTATCAACGGCTCCCACTGAGGAAATCACGATGAAGACTGTCGAGAAGGAGCCCGAGGTCGTCTTCGCGCCTGTTGAGGAAGAACCCAAGATACATATCAAGGTCGGCCAGGAAGTCCAGTTTAGCGGGGGCGTTGAGACAACACATACCGCAGTGGAAGTCGAGCTTCCTATCCTAGACGGCCCACCGAGTGCAGAGGAAGCTGCGCAGATGATTGAGAAAGCGAAAGAGATGGTCGCGGCCGCTGCTGCCGAATCTGCAGAGACCACCACCCAGATCGACGAGGCGCTTAGCGAAAACGGCAAGGGGAAGCGCAAGGTTGACGAGATTGCCGCCGACGAAGAGGATGAGGAGCTTAGCGAGTCATCTGAAGAGCCAAGATCTAAGAAGGCGAAAACGGAAGTCCAGTTGAGGAAACAACGGGTCAGGAACCGAGCATTAGTCGGTCTGAGTGCGACTCTTGCTGTTGGGTAAGTGATATCTTGCCGCCGAAATATAGTTGCACAGCTACTAACCTTGCCCAGCGCCTTGATCCCCTACGTTATGGGTGTCTTCTAGAAGTGCCTCCACTATATTCTATAATTCCTCAAGATTGATTTGACCCCATTTACAAATATGACTTGGCATCCAACGGAAAGGCGCCGAAGGGTCCCAGGAGCTCCCTGATCAACTGGACATTTCGGCTGTTCACCTTCACATTACCCATACACATACCCCCTTAAGCCCTGTTCCGGCTACTTGTTTCGACTGAAATTTCCATCATCTCAATGAGATGATACTTGTATACACCTCTTTACATGACGAAGGCTAGTTTGGGTGAGCGGGATGGTGGTTCACAATACAAATAATGATCGTTCGTTCAAAAAATGCCAGCGGTTTGAAGCATTCGTCTCTTGTGTCCGAAATGAATATGAAGTCTATGCCGCCTGTTTCGACTTTCATTCTCGCCGGCTTCTCTTCTGCCCAGCCCATCTGGGTTACTTTCATATGTTGCTCAGATGCCTTGTGAATGGAACCAGCTCCGATGGGTTCATGAATACGAGTAATAAATGAGATGTCCGCTTCATCGGTCGTTTGAGCAGTCGCTCCGATGCAGCCGATAGAAATATGGGATTGGACCTTCCTAGGCATCGAGCACGTTCCCTACGGCTATGTATTGCGACCGCCCGCCTACCTACTGTGCAGTCACTACCCGTGTCCAGGTCGGAGAGAATGGAGCCTGTTGCTTATCTCGTCTGTGCACCTGTTCGTCTGGAGTGAGTGAGGGGTTGGCTGGGAGGTTCGTCTGCGCGAGGTGAGCGAGTGGGTATCTGACAGGGCTGGATTGTCGAGCCACGTTTCTAGCTTCCAGTTGCCGGACGGAGATGCACAGGTCATAGTAAGTAGGACACTGCGCCCTAAGGAAGCAGGACGGGCATAGCTCCCTCCACTCGGCGCTCGCAGAGGCTTGTCTCCTTTTTTGTCGTTGAATCTCAGGCTATGTACTATCTGTATGTAGGTCCTAAATATGCACTGCAAGCTGGTACTCCGTACAGAACAGGCTCTGTACCTGTACTGTACCTATTCTGAGTTCTTCCTACCTAACTGCACGTTACCTTGCATAGGTTGGCTCTGCACGTCCACGTAGGCAATTGGACGAGGGGTTTCCTGCCCCTTGGCTACGAAGTAGGTAGCAAGATTTAAAAGCATGTTAAATCGTCAACACGATTAAGAACAGATGGATCGTCCTGGAAAAGATACTCAGAGCCCCCGAACCACAGTACTCTCCTCGTCGGAACTAATTGTCTAGCACATGTAGATAATCTTAAGAGGTACCTAAGTACGCAGGTGGTAAGGTGAATTCGAGTAGCCATAGGCCTTGCTCCATGATGTAGTCCAGCATAGATGTCTTACGTTCTGTGTATTACTCACGACATTTGGCGTTTGGGTACCTACTAGGACAGCTGAGACGCTGCAGACTTTCGTTACGCATAGAACTACCTACATACGCAGGTACTTAGCGCAGCTCTAAGTCCTTCAAGGCCTAACCTAGTCCGCTAGACCGCCTAAGGCTCCACCGGCAGAATGAAGATGCCCACTATCGTTGTCTACTTCGCACGCTAGATCCGAAATATGTTGTGCCGAAGAATTTTCATGTTCTTTTCCACACCCTTCACAGGGACGCCCAACAAGCACCCCCTTGTGGAATCTTCAGCCATGTAGACGGAATCTATGCGGCTGGGAAATGCCTGCAAATTCCAATGTCTAGCTGATCTACACAAGCTATCTCCCACCATTAAAAGTAGGTACTTACGTGGAGCTATACATTGCCGGTATGTGTGTGTCTGGTACGCAGCGCGTTACGTGACCTGAGCAGCATGAGGCTACCTACACCTTCTGGCGGCGGTGCTTAGAGTCGGCAATGGGCGGCTCAACCTCGCGTGCCTCGGATACCTACAGCCAGCGTTACCCCACAAACCCGCAACTTAGGTAGGCCTGGGTCTGACCCGGGGAAGCACTGGCGACTCGATTTCGGCATTCTCTGGATAACTAATCCTCCCATTCTCCCCGTGATTCACCTACCCAAGGCGTCGTGTCGTCTTGGAATCGACCTCTTTGCATCGATTCTGTCACACAAGGGATGCGTATACAGGTACATCTGGGCACATACACACGCCTAGCACATATCCAGTCAGGTACCTCGGGCAGCCGTGGGCTATTCTGCACGCGTCGTCTTCCACAATGAGGGCACGTCGACTTCTCCTGGATGCACTCCGGATTCAACGGCGAGGCTTCTCAGCCTCTTCGAGACGGCTGGATAGCTATGGCTTCATTGGTCTTGGTCAGATGGTATGTCTTCACTGCTTCACTGCGTCATGTTCAAACCAGAACACACTAACCAGTATTGTCATGCAGGGCTACCAAATGGCCAAGAATCTCCAATCCAAGCTCTCTCCTTCCGACTCAATACGCTTGTTCGATATCAACAAAGATGCGATGCAACGATTGGCTGAAGACATGCGGACATCACAAGCCGGTGGTGCCGTTGTCGAGCTGGCCGAAAACGTAGCTGAAGCTGGGAAAGACGCTGTAGGTTCATCTCCATGATATTTATTGTCTCACCTCACTACTGCCCTTCTCTCTTTCTCTATGATGAGCATTTTCCAAACATGATCTAAGTTGGGGCCGGCTTGCTGGCCTTGTCGTGATTAAGCTTAATATCCAAAGCCAATCCTCTGAAGAAGAACAACTTGTACCATTTCTTGTATGATCGATATTGATCGTCCTTGAGCTAACAACGTTTTCAAGGACATCCTGATAACGGTTCTGCCTGAGCCGTCACACGTAAAGGGCGTCTACTCGGAGATACTAAAATCTGACCTTCCACAAAAGCCCAGAGTCTTCATTGACTCCTCAACCATCGACCCATCGTCATCACGTGAAGTCGCCAAATGGGTCGCAGAGGCAAATCAGGGTCAGTTCGTCGACGCCCCGATGTCGGGAGGAGTAGTAGGCGCCACAGCCGGCACATTAACTTTCATGCTCGGCTCTCCAGAGGAGTTGGTGCCTAAGATAGAACCGATTCTACTGCGCATGGGCAAGCGCGTGTTGCACTGCGGCATACAGGGAACGGGCCTCAGCGCCAAGCTGGCCAATAACTACCTGCTGGCGATCAACAACATCGCAACCGCCGAGGCCATGAACCTCGGCATTCGGTGGGGTCTGGAGCCCAAGACGCTGGCCAATATCATAAATGTCAGCACGGGGCGCTGCTGGCCTTCAGAAGTCAACAACCCAGTCCCAGGCGTGGTCGACAATGCGCCTGCAGGCCGTGACTACGCTGGCGGATTTGGCATCAGTCTTATGAAGAAAGACCTGAAGCTCGCAACCATGGCTGCCGAGGAGGCGAGTGCAAGGCTAGAGCTGGGCGCTCGCGCACGCGAGGTCTATGAGGAGGCAGAGAAGGTTCCCGGCTGTCAAGGCAAAGACTTCTCAGTCATCTATCGGTTCCTTGGTGGGAAGGAATAGATAGACACGTACTAAGTAGAGCCCAGCTCATGAAAAATATTTCCCAACTAAAGCTTCTTGCTACACTCCCGGTTTTTTATTTATTTCGAACATGTCAATCACGTGCGTGACACCTGAGACTCCTTCGTCACTCGTGGAATCATAGACCGACCATCTTTGAATTAGATCAATGAGTAAGTGTCTTCTCGCTTCTTGTGTGACTAAGCGCTCTACACATCGCTGCTGGTTATCCCAACCCAACCTCGAGATGCCTTGGTAGGACGATCGGCGCCCACTACGAAAGTATGCTGAATCAATGCATCGACGAAAGAGAAAATTGTCGATTACGATCTACTGACTACAGACAATATCTCAGATCACGAGTCTCATATATATACTTCTTGATAATATCCCGTATCACGGAAATAGTAGGTAAATATGTAGGTAGGCGGGCACAAGCTCCTCGAGGACCCAATACGTCTACTAGTAATATTTCTAGGTAGATAGGTAGGTGACTAAGTGAGTACCTAGGTGGGTAGGTGCTTGCAATGAGCTTTGGGAGCGAGGGAGTTTAGGGGTAAATAGAAGTAGGTAGGTTGCGCTGTTCAAGAGCCGAGGAATCCTTCGAGCTCGGCTTTCTCGTTGTCTTCTTCATGCTCGCTATCCTCGTCTTGCTCGCCGTCTTCACTCCCGTTCTCTTCGTCATCGTCATCGTCTTCGCTCCCGTCCTCTTCGTCATCGTCATCATCATCCTCTTCATCTTCCTCTTCCTCTTCATCATCATCGTCATCATCCTCCTCCTCCTCGTCTTCTTCACTCTCCTCCTCCTCTTCGTCCTCAGCGAGGAATTCGTCTAGGGTCATGGTTCCGAGTGCCGCGCCGGCGCCGGCGCCAACGAGCCCGTTGCTCTTCTCCCTAGCGGCATCCCCGAGCGTCTCGGCCGCAGAGACGGTTCTGCGCCCCTCGGACGTGTATTCTGATCCGGTGGCATCGTGGCGTAGCTTCGGGTCCGGCTCGTGACCCTCCCGTACCCAGTCCGGCAAAGGCTCGTAGCCGCGGAGAGCGTGGATGCCGCCGCCGCCGGCCAGGACGAGGGCTGACGAGCCCAGCAGGAATCCCCTGCGGGTCTCGGAGGGGCTCGGGGCCTGCGGCGCAGGCTTGGGGGCCAGGAGCATGAGGCTCGCGAGCTGGGGGACGGCGAGGAGGGCCTTGTAAAGCCGTGTACGATCGCGGAGATCGTACGAGGTGTCGTAACGGACTAACAATGACACGTAGTCCCATAATTTGGTCACGGGGTGGTCTGTTGATGGGGCGAAGCCCACTGGGGCGGGCATCTCGTCGTCCCCCGGTGTAGGCTCTGGCTGTGTCTGGTTCCCTGCTTCTCGATTGATGTGATGAAGATAGACTTTGGCCGCAAGTAAGACTACCTGCCTCTTAGCGACCTCTGACTCGTTGGCGAAGTCCTTCAGCAGTATCCGTAAGACGTCCGCTGCAATGTTGTCCTCGCCATTTAGACCGGAAAACTCGCCAACGAGCCATATAATGGTTGCGCGAGCTTGCGGATCTGTTGCGGAGTCCAGGTTCTTTGCCAGTCTCACCACCGTGCCCGTGTGTCCTTGAGGGTCTAGTTGGATGAGGTGGCGAATGACGGTTAGCGATTCTGCGGCAAGGGTACCGTCAAGACTTGTTATCTGTCCCAAGAGTAACCGCATGCAGCGCGGCGCCGTGGCGGGGTCTCCCTGCGCGCAACGTCCGATGGCCCGAACAGCCTCGCGGACTAGTGCCTTATTGGTGCCTCGCGAGAAATGTTCTAGCTCATTGAGTATCAGGCTTTTCGTTTGCGGTGGGCTGTGGGGGAATATCAAGGTTAGGACCTCGAGCTTGAGCTCCCATACGGGAGCTGTGTCGGTAGCACGCACGAGGAAATGAGACGCGTGCTTGACGAAAAGCTGCGGGTGCGCTAGACACACGGACACAATGTTATAAAGCGCAATTTGTTCGATGTCCTGAGCACCTCGTAGCAGAGCAACCAAGGGACCGACAGCCGCCTTCATATATTCTGCTGTACCGATCTCCGTATAGCACCGTGCTACGGCGATCACAACCCCGGAATTTCGACTTTGTAGTAAAGGCCTGATCCCATTTAGAAGGAGGAGGAGGTCGGGATCGAGGACCACGGTTCTCTCATGCGTCGCTTCCGTTCCAGACTCGGTCCCAGCCTCACCGTAAAACTCTTGAAGGCCGGCCGCGGCGTCCTTGGACTTTGCGCTTCTCGTCCGTCGTGGGAAGCATTTCCGCGCGTAGAGCGTCATCATTCTCAACATCGCCAACTGGCTCCACTCGTCCATGTCGACGATCTTCTTAATGAGGCCCCTGTAATGCTTGTGGATCAGATCTATACGCTCGGGGCATATCTCCATGAAGGCGTTGACGGCCGCGCCAGCGACGAAGTACTGCTTGTCGCCGAGGAGCGCCGCCAGATAATCCAGCAGCTGCGGGAGGGTAGCGGGCTCGAGACGGTAGCATTTCGGGATGGCGAGGGCCGCGGCCTTGCGCACATGTGGCGACATGTCCCCGACCCCCTTCTTGATGGCCAAGGAGACGATCTGGCTGATGACGGGCACCCGAATGCCGGACATGGTACGCAGAGCGAGGGCGCGCACTTGGGGGTTCGTGTCGGACAGGGATTTCTGTATGGTGTTGATAGAGAGCAGGGCGAGGTCGGGCTCCTGCTCGGCATGGTGGATCAGGTATATATAGACGAGCTTCTTGATTTCTATGTTGGGCGAGGCGACATTCTTGACGACGGAGGAAAAGAAGGGCAGGGTGCGCTGCTGGCGGTACATCATCTGGGGGTCGTCGCCAGCGGATCGGCCTTGACGTTAGCGAGGGCACCACCTATACGGATGCGGGTGAGGTGGTCTGGTGGCCAAGCATACCGCGATGACGCGCCGCAGCCCGTCCTGGATCTCGCGGTCATTGCGGCTGTCGAGCAGCTTCTTGAGCTGGACCGTCGACAATGACCGCGTGGCGACGCGCGTGCTCCGGGCGGCCTGGGCGGCGTCGAGGGTGAGCTCACGAGCTGGGAGGTGCAGGTCAGCGGGGTGAGGAAATGCTCGTGTGTCTCTGTGTCGCTGGTGATTCTGCTCTTACCGCTCTCGAGCAGGTCGGATATTCTAGAGATGGACTCCATGTAAGGCTGCTGCTGCTGCTGTCCTGGCTACGCAGGTTTCGAGGGCTGCTGGGGATGCAACTCGGCGCTTTGTTTGGCCTGGGAAAAGTGACGTCGGTCGGCCTGGAGATAGAATAAATGAGGGTGGGTAAGACCATACCTCCCAGATGTACCATTGTATGTGAGGCGGGTGGTATACATGTAGACATCCAGTAAGGTACATATATCATGTATATGGGCAAGTACTTCATACATGGCATATGAATATATTAGGTACTTCATACTCATATCCTCACATGTATTGCTCATATGGGACGAGGTATTAGTTTGGCGACTTGGTGGGAGGAGATACATGTGCCTAATACACTACAGGGAGGTACACTGATCCACCGTTCCTGTCTCGGTCAATCACGGCACCGGGATGCTTCCATGCGGGCAACCTCCCCGGACCTTGACCCGAAGACCATCTCCCGGCCGCAAACACGATTAAGTATTCGATCCCCTGTTCAAGCGGATTCACGGAGCCAGGGGCTAGCCATCCATCCATCAATGACAACCCCGATATTCTTATCCCCGGCTTTACCATCCGAGCTTCTATCCTACATCCTGAACAATCACGTGTACCCCTCGACATTAATTATATGCTCTCCGCGGGTCGACTTCCTGGCCTCGCTTGTCCAAGATATACGGAGTCCATCCTACCTTAGAAGTACACAAGATGCCGGTTTGCGGGGGTTGCAGCAAGGGGAACCATCATCAAACCGCCTTGACTCTGCGGATGGAAAAGTGGAGGTGAAGCATGCGCTCCTGTCGTCGCCTCTCTACCAGGTCGCGACATCTCGGCACATTCGCGTCGTCTATGTGCCCACTGTCGCCCACCTACGCGCTTACCTCTCCGTCTTCTCACCGGAGGGATCCGGTGTTCCGGCCCCGCCGACCGCGGCCCGCACTTTGACGAGTGGCAAGAGACCGCACATCCTCTTATACGGCCTGGTCAATCTACACCGCGATACCAGCGAATGGAGTGCACAGGGTCTGAGCAGCACAATCTCGAATCTAGTGGACTTGGCCCACCGCCTATCCTGGGGTGCTGTTCTCATAGAGCCCCAAGACAGTTCGTGCAGGACGCCATTAGAGGAGCTATTGCGAGAAGCAGTGCCGACGTTGAATGGTGGCGCGCGCAGGTTGGGGCCGGATTCGGAAGAGGGCGCCTGGACTGGACGGACGGTTGAGGTTGGCAGGATCCTCGGTCGGTGGTTCCGCTTTCAGGGGGCGCAGTGGGACATCGGTGACGGTCACCAATAGGTAGTGCGGGTGGAAGCACGCGGCGATCGAATTGGATAAGATATCATAATTTCAATACGGGTGAGGCTCGTCTGAATCACATACCGGCGCTCCGATACTCCCACACCGTGTATCAAATACCTTCCGAACATCCGAATCGCGCTCGAACCCCATCCAACGCCGACAATGGTATCATAAGCCCCCATTCATAATTTCGTAACACGTGAACCGAACCGAACCGTAGCGAAAACCAAACACCGCTCAGCTTGAGATAGCCTGTTCCATCTCGGTAATGTACAGCTTGATATGCGACTCCATCTTGAGATACTCGTCGTACGCGCTGTGCACCTCATTCTCGATCTTCTCCTTGAGATCAAGCATCTGTTCCGGTGTTAGCCTAGATGGCTCTAAAAGCGCGCTATCTGTATGCAAAATGAAATAAAATGATCCTTACCTTTTTCTCAGTCTGTTCGATGCGGACCCGTCGTCTCTCGATCTCCGTACCCTTGGAGGCCCGTTCCTCGGTGAGCTTCTTGTGTAGGGCCCGAAGTTCTTCCATCTTCTCCTTGGCTTCTTGTGCCTTCTCGCGACTGTGATCGCGCAGTTTCTCCGTGCGCTCGTTCCACTTACCAAGCTGTCGCTGCAATAGTGCCTCGGTTCGTTCGACTTCTCGGGCATTGTTCCCTCGCTCGGACAGTGCATCACGCTGCTTGGTATTCCTGGCGTGCTCCTCCTCCTCCTTGGATAGCTCGTTAGAGATCTCATCCAGGAGTTTGATACAAGACGCCACATCAGTCGACACAACGCTAAAAGAATCTGTCGAGGTTTGTAACGCGCGTGCTCGGCGATCCAAAGAATCGATATGCGCCTTGTCTGCGCTCAGGGTGTTGTTCAGCTCGGTTAGACTAGTCTGCAGTGCTTGTGGGCTTTGCAGTGTGTATGGTCGCAGCTTGGCGCTCTCCTGCTTGAGCATCATCTTATCGGTGGTTTTCTGTTCCAAGGTCTGCGCGAGCTCTGCCTTCTTCGCCTTGGCATCCTCCAAGCGGGCGGCCACCTTTTCTTGGTTTCGCCGCAGCTCCAGCAGCGTCTTCTTTAATTCTTCGTTGCGTTCTGTCTTCTCGCGAACCTGCGCCTCCATTGCCTTGCGATTGTGTCGCATCTCGTGGAGCCTTGCTTCCGCATCTTGGTTCTCGCCGTACAAGGACTCGATGCGCGCCCTCGTTTGCTCGCCCTTGTTGAAATGTGCGTCGATGACGTTGGTTTGGGATTCGCGGAAGCGCACGAAGTTGATCAGATAGCTGAAGATCTTGACGAGGCGGGGGTGCGTTGGCTTGTATAGATCCGAAAAATTGAAGTCGGCGACGCCGCATTCGAGGAGAAGTCTGCGCAGAGATACAAAGAAGCCCATGAGATTGCGCGTATCGGGAGGCACGATGTCGATGAACTCGCCGCAAACGTCCTCGGCGGCGGCGCGCATGGCGGGTTCGACGCTCTCGCGGGTCGCGTTCAGGAGTAACTCGGCGAACCACTCGAAGATCAGCTGCACCTGCAGTGGGTTGGGCTTCTGGAGATCCGCGACGGTAAAGGGAATGCCAATGTCTGTTATACATCCGACAATCTCCTTGTCTGGCAGCCGCATGAATGCATCGGCCTCCTCTTCTTTCTTGCGCGTGCGTGACTGCGTTTGCGACGGGGGGATTATCGATGTTCGCGGATTGAACGCCATTCTGGCCGAATTTTGCAGAGTTGGTGTATTACAGTGACCAAAAGTGTTGGGTTTTCGATACAGTTGAGATCGTGTTCTGACGGCCGTGATGGGGAGGTAGGGTTGTTTTGGTGATGGTTGCTATGTGTACCTGGGGCAAGTAAACATGATGAAAACACGGCCTCCGATAGGTTGGCCTGTCATATTGGCATATCGATAAGAAAAGGTGCAGTGACTTGGAGGTACCTGGGTACTTATAGCAACAAACTTCAATGGACTGTGCCTTTACAAGCTGGCATACAAACCATGGGTAGTTCAAGTTTGTTGGATACAATTCCACAGACTCTCTCGGGACATCTCAAGCCAGTGGAACCCGCATCCTATTCAGAGAACCTTGAACTTATGCTTATGTTTATAGATGTTGAAGTTTCTTGATTTATCGGCTCTAGCTCATAAAGTTGCAATCTTGTGCCTTTAACTAATTCGGCTTCAGCTCCTCGCAGCTTCGGAGTCCATGCAAACAAACCACCTACCGAGGTAATAGGTAGTATATAGCGCAGATGAAGGTCAAAGTTTGTGGTAAAATCGCAATTACGCCTAAGTCGCCTTGGTCAACTGCATCCCGCCGAGTATATGTCCATTGAGAGACCTTGGGACTGGATACTTGTCTCCTTGCATGTGCATATTACTACTATAGGTATGTGCGCCCGTGAGAAGTTCAACGTGTCAGTCTCACAGGCATTTCGAGAACCTAGCTGCTCAACAGGAGCATGCAGCTGGGATACCGACATCTCCTCGACTTCTACTAGCCTCTCGCATTCCGGGGGCTAGAGGACTGCCAAGACCAGTGGTCCTGTGGTATCGCGCTCTAACACGTCAGATTGCAGTGACGTTTATTCCACACCCTGCGCCCAAGCGCTATTAAGAACACCAAAATTGCCAATCAACTTGCTCTTGACAATGACGTGCAAGCGGTCGGAACCCTTGCTCAGAGCTATCCTGGCGTATGCATGTGCCATCCCACATCGCCTACCTACCTAGTTTAAGGGCGGTGATGGCTGATCTACCTGGACTATGATGGTAGCGGGCGAGGCGGGATGGGTAACCCCAGGTACTTCGTAGATATGGAGAGAACACTGGATATACTCTATTACGTAGGTACTTGGTAGGGATCGAGAGGGAAAAAAAAACATACCGTTGAATCACCAGTTATTCGCAAAAGGGGGCCTGTAAGCTGTTAGAAGCGCCCTCTGGAATGCTCGTGTCTATTTCGCCAATCAATATGTCAACCTAATTGCCGCATGCCATCCCCATCGGATGCCAACTCAGAACTACCTATCCTCGGCTACCACTTTATGATCCTATCGGAGTACAGGTAAGACATGAGGTAGGCATGCTAGGCATGCTTCAGGATGAAGTGCAACATGTCTCTACGACCCAAAGTGTAACAATCCCAATGGGCCGGCCTCTGGGCTAGGCATGTCAAGCCAATAGAGCTCCATCTAGGGAAAATCCCAGTATTGCTTATGAACGGGTCTCTGATTGGTAAAACAGACAAACTGGCACGATGGTTTGGCTATCTATCAATAATTCTTGGCCTTTCCAACTTGAAGGGGGATGGTAGAGTAGCAGTGTTGCGTCTTACCTCATATCTGATCCTTGAAGTACCCAGCTCAAGGAGAGGTTATAAATCTCAGGGCTTGCAAATGAACCAATAGGTACTTCTAATGTACATAGACGTAAGATGTAGGTACCGAGCTTGCGAGATTTGTCTTGTCCCTGAGAGGAGCTCAACTACCTATGTGCTGACATCACTTATAGAGGTAGTGATTCCAACACGGCTGTGATCTACATGTAGATATCATCAGGATGCCAAGACTTCAATCCCATTACCTTAACAACAAATACCTACATGTAGGTAAGTCCATGATATGATTTTTTTTATCAACATTTGAATACCAGGTATATACACTACCTAGGTCCATACTTGCATCGCTTGCTGGACATGTATCTGGGTGGTATAAGCATTCGAAATACCTTGTACCGAAGATTTTTCACTTGGTGTAAGTGATGCTACCTTACCTACCAATCTAACCGAAATGGCGCACCATCCATGTAAAATACCTACCTACACCTAGGTACATCTTTGAAGTCAGAGTTAGCATGGCTCTCGAGACGCACTTTGACATTCGGCATGTTCCTCTCCGTGTGTGTACTCACAAGTTATGCGGATAGCTTCAGTTTGATCCCCCTTTGTCGCACTGGAGTGCGATCCATGCATCAGCAAAGGTCAAACACTCCTAGCTAGGAGGCGGCAATACCTGCCCAGGTGCCCACCTAATGCTACACAGCTGGCTGCTGGGTACCTACGTTGGTGCGTATGTACCTGGAGGTAAGATATTGTACCTACGCCAGGTACATATTCGCTGGGTCACATGGTTTGTCGATTTTTGTTCGAAGCCTGTACCTCGAAGTATTTACATACTTGTATGTACTTTGGAGTTTTGGATGTAATGTAGGACGACGAAGTACTTGCGCTACCAGTTGACATGTCTATACAGTATACTTTCTGGTAGTACCCTTAGCTTAGATACGAGCCCTCCGTCTTGTAATAGCTAGCCCGCCACTGGCCGGTAGATAAAATGGCGCTCGTGATTTACTGCTACTTATCTTACCTAATTTGAGCAAAATTGAGGGGAGAGGTTGAGGTCGATGGACGACACCAAGAGTTATGGTGCGTGGGTGACGGCTCTGGCGCTGCCACCTCTGTCATTGGCGTCATTAGGCTACAGTGAAAAGACAGGTGGCAAAGCTCCACTGCAGGTGATGGTGAAGGTACCTGTGGACATACCTGCTATGCTGCTTACCTGTCTGGGTTAGTACATTGTCCATCTACACTCGTATTGTGAGGTACTGCCTGGACACTACGAAGGACAAGGATCGAAAGAAAGCGAAATTTAGTTCATGGGACCCCTGCCGCCTGACCAGCCCTGGCCTGACGTACCGAAAATAGTTATATTTGCCCCCCGTACCCCCGTATTTCGTCCCAAAGCTCTCATGGGTCAGCACACAATCGGAAGTCCCACCCCGCCAGAAGACCCTTTCTTTTCCTGCCGTTGCTGGCGCTGCATGCTGGGTGCTGTACAGCTCTGTACCTACTTACAGGCTACATAAGGTACCCAGCAGGTACGGGTATACCTCCAGCAAGACATCCAACGACTCAACGCCATCCACACCACCCACCTCTTCTGAAACTCGCTATACAGCATTCCCACTCCATCACTTTTATCCCTTTCAACCCTTCCCTCCCATATTATTTTTCGCTCTTTTGAATCAACTCTTCACGCGTTGACACGTACCCACATGCCGGTCCCTACCATTCGTCACCAAAGGCAAACTACCCGCTGTCTATAGAATATTTATCGTTAAATGCCATTCGAGACAGTCCGATACACTTCTCGCGCCAACGAAGCGTCGGACAGTCGCGCGACTTTGCGATTCTTAAGTCAAGCCATTGCTCTGGCTTGACGAAATCAGTTCTCGGGCACCTTGGGGCGCTGTGTCCAAGCCATTGTAATAAAACCGCTCAATCGGTCTTGGTGGACTCGACAATTTTGCCACCATCTTGATTTCAAGTAACTTGCTCACATGGCGACCACCATTCCGCGGCATCCACCACTCGGCATTAATCGATAGCTATCAAATACGCCCCGTCAAGATCAAAGCTAAGCCCTCTCGTTGGCCACACAGCTACACCGTCGACGATCATGGCGATGTGGCCCTTTCGCCGCAGGGGCTCACGGGAGCGCTCTCGTACAGCCCCTATCGGCAATGCCAACGAAGGCGGAGGTCAGAAGTACCAGCCTCCGCCACGGACGCAAACTGAGCCCTCCTCCACTCCTAATGCGGCTACCGTAGTTGGAGGCAGTAGGATACCGCAACGTCGAAATCGGGCCTATAGTTTCTCTCCGGGGCGTCAGGATTCCATCCGTGCCACGAAATTGAGGAAAAAGTCGAGCGTACAAGCACACGAATCATTGCCTGCGATGGATATTGCGCAGCGGGTACCGACTTTGTATCACGACAATTCGAACAAGAGAAGAGGCCAGCCATTACTGCGTAAAAAGTCGAGCAAACGGCGCAAGGAAGACCATGATCGTGAAGCCGAAATCAAGGCAATGAGCCAGTTTATGCCGGCTCGATCCACCGCAGACAACTGGACCTCGAACCGCTCCATCAAGAAAGGGAATAGGCACACCATTGGAGCTATCGGTCACCCATCCTCTGACGTATCCATTCCCATACCAGAGTCTATTCATTCCGGCATGTCATCTGACTCGGAACAGATCTCGTGGAGGGTCTCTACATTGGACGCCCTTTCTCCACGTCCTACATTAAGATACTCGTCCAGCCCAGTCATGAACTCGGCTCTCAGTTCAGGGCTAGCACGATCTCAGTCAAACCGGAAGAAGCTCCCCGGGCAGACGGTAATACCGGAATCGGCGCTACACACCCGCCAGAGGATTCATGAGCTGGCAGATGGCCTTGATGCGTCGGATTTACGAGAACTCATGGAGCGGGACAAAAGACGTAGAGAGCGTAAATTGGTCAAAGAACGGGAACGTGCTGAGCGACGATTAGCCCGCCGAGCGGAAAGACAAAAAGCAGAGGAAGCTGCGGCCGGCGAAACCGGTTCGCTCCCCCCGGCCAATCTCGAACGAGGAGTCTTAGGCCGGGAAATGCCCGACTCCGCCGAAGACAGGACCTCAGCGGTCGTTACCTCGTCGAGACGAAGATCCTCGGGCGACTCCCGAAGGCAAAGCCGCCAATCTAGCCAAATTGAAGAGCTAGAAAATCGTGGGAAGACACCCTCGCCACTTGATGAGTTCTATAGAACCGACAGCATACCGCCACCCGAACCCTCAGTTGAACCTGTTGGACCCGCCACACCCAAGCAAACAGAACCGATTTCTGCTCGCTCCTCAAGTCCTAGACTATTCAGCTTTATGCGGCCCAAGAGGTCTCCTCCGAACTCACCACAACAGCGCGAACCAGCGCCCGCCCCAGTGGATCCACACCCTGCTACTTCTATCAAGCTCGATGATGCCGAGTCTGTAAGCCGGACTTCTGATAGTAGATCTTCTCGGCCTTGGTTGTCACTCTTCAAATGGGGAAAGGATCGACGTAGCTCAGGTCCATCATCATTCTCAAACACATCGCGAGATTCTATGCTAGGTAGCCAACAGGTCCCACCTGCGAGCTATATACCACCTCGGAAAGTCAGTTCTGGAGTGCCTAAGCGAACCATGTCTCGATTCCGGGAAGATCTGCCGGAATTACCGATCTCCCCTCCAGATTCACGTGTGGCATCTCCTGAAGCCGAACCAATTCCAACCGAACCCTTACCAGCAATACCTGATGATGTGGTCGTGCGATATGATACGCCCATTGAAGGCCACCGATACCATGAAGTAATGCGGGCCACGCCCATTTCTATCCATCGTGATGAAGTTCAACCTTCTCCCGCCCTACACTCTATGTCCCTCGCCTCTGTAGACTCCGAGGCGTCCTGGCTTTCTGGTCGAATCAGTCGGAAACGTACTTCATCCGGTATGCGGGGCTCTCTTCAATATCCTCCTCGGACTATCTCTGCCCTGTCCGGCCGATCTGAAGCGCAAACTTCTCAACATACTGAAGACGACAACATCGTCGATGATGAATACCTCAACAGTGTGGTCCCCGCTCGGTCTCATCGCCTCTCTACTGGCGAGGCACGTCCCAGTAGCGATGAAGAGGATGATATGTCCCCAAAATGGGGCGCTGTAGGGCAGACACCAACCGTCGTACAACACGGCGACACCACGCAAAGTCGAGAAGGGATCCTCCAATCTTTCGATGATGACAAAGAAGAATTTGGCAACACCAATGAGAGCGATGATGACGCGGACGGACAAAGTCCCGGTGAGCCGCGACGAGCGACCAGTGTTAAACTCAATAACAAGGGTCATTCCCGGAATTTCAGCGCCGGCAGCGCGAAACTATTTGAGGTATCCCCTCGAGTATCCAGTGATCACAAGAGAAGTGTGCAGGATCGAGCCACGCAGTAGCATTGTGAATGTTACCTCGGTGGATGCTTCAGCTTGACGCAGCTATAGGTGTACGATTGAGAACGAAGATGGCCCAAAATCATTCATCTTTTCTTTTTATACATAAAAAATCACTACAAGCTTCGATTTCGCCCGGATCTCGACTATTCACGACAACTTTTCCCTTTGTCTCAACACACTGACCGAATTCGCTCATTTCTACATTTCCTTAAACGTCATACCTCGGAAACTCCGGGTTAAAACTGAAATCAAAGACAAAATCTGGCCATTTTCAACTCAATCGTCGCCAAATGCTCGCAGCTGTTGAGCACTCAACCATCCCACAATCTGTTGCCGCGGATCTCGAAGGATTACCCCCCAAATCTGTTTCATGAACCAAAGGAAACTGTGTCATCTCATGCAAACTTACACATAGATCGCGACACATGTACAATATGTCTTGCGCAATGTCAGCCCTCTTTTAGGGCGATATTAGCGTATTGCTTTTCTCTTCGTCTCGGATATACCGCGAATTATGGCGCGGTGGTTCATTTGATACCAATTGGGTTTTATGCTGCGGCTTGGAGTTTTGGTTCTGATTTACCTCAAAAGGAACTCATACGACAACGCCTCAGCTTATCGGTGGTGGAATACGACTCCCAATGTCGACATGAGCATCAAGTGACCAGCTGTAGGAACCGGTCTATGGCTGAATTTAATACCCCTCTTCGTTTTTGAGTTTGCAGTCATGGCGGTCACCTGTGCGGTGTTTTCGGAGCTATTTGCCTTTTTATAATTGAGTAGAAAAGTTTTCGGGGGAAGAGGAAGCCAGGAAAAGGAACACAATCGATTGGGTAGCGATGGTCGTAAGTGAACTCGCTTGGGGAGCTATGGTCTTCCCTAACCCTTGTGTATGCGATTTTTGCGTTTATCTACCCAGTCTAGAGCATGTCAGCGCGGCTAGACATTAGCGAGCCGAATTCTACAGAGCCTCCTTTCTATGTTTACCTGGCCTACGTTTATTTCTACCGGAAAACCATTGTGCGAGAATGTCGTCGTCCGGAACTGTTTTGGGTATGTTCGTCGCCTCCGAGGCTGAAAACGTCGAGAGGTAATTTTTATATCCGCTGCTGCTGCCTTCTCATCCTACCGATGTGATCCTGCGGCAAGGTTATACGCAGTCCGAGGTATCTTGCTACGCCCTATTGCTACTGATTACTAATCAAAAAGAAGGGGTAAAACGCTTGCTACCTATTTACTTACATCCAGCATCTCGTCCAGTGGAAGTAGCTGGAGGCTAAATCGACGACCATTCCATCGCGGAAAAGACTGCTGCTCCTTGCGTCGTGCTACTCAGAACCAGTATATGGTATCCCTATTAGTCAAGCATCTGCGATTGATTGACTAATGGTCTAGGTATTGTCACACGAGGGGAGACGGTGGTTTGGATTCGTAAGTGGTAATTAGAACAACCTGGCAGCCTCGACAACGAGAATTATGGAGGATGGTTTCTAAATATAGGAGTTTGCAGGTACAGGTAGGTAACGTAGAGATATTAATGATGTGGAATCCATTAACGTGAGAGAATGCGCCACAGTCATCAAGATTCGACTCGGCACTTGAGACGGGAATGGGGGGGTCGGGGCGGCTGTCGGCGGCAGCCAACACTTCAGTCAAGGTTGAGCTTGTGCACACGATGCAGAGGAATTGCGTCATCTTTAGTAGGTACGAAGTAGAAGTACACGAGGCGGTAAAAAGTTTCTCAGGCTCCTGACAAATCACAGGACGGCTGACGGCGCTGTCTATTATGCCATGTGCCCTAAGGCTTGCACTTTTAGGGGTAATGGTTATTGCCCGTAGGTGGGTAATCTGATAGGTAATCTGAGACTGCCACTAGCAAACAGCAACCAGAAGCAACCAAGGAGCACCAGAAGCCGCCTTCCCATCTACACGCGTTACCTGTGCGCCAATTATAGCCGTCCCTCTGCGGGCGTTACAAAGCACATTGGAAGGGAGGTCCCAGGTTCACTGTAGGCTGTATGTACACTAAGGTACAGCGCCGTAAAGCATAAAACCCCACCATCTGCCCCTCTTCGTCATCGAGTTGATTCCTTTCTCCATGTCTTTTCAAGCAACAGCCCGTGTCATACTGCGACAATCAGCTCTTCCGGTCATCAAGCACAATCATCGCCATCATCGCCTGTCCGCCTTGCGCCAGTTTCACACTACCCTGCCCAAAATGACTGTACACAACCTCCTGACGTGAGTACGCCCTTTCCTGCGCCCTGTGGCATCGTCACTCTCGACTGTCGACCTTCTTGCGCAAATTCTTGCGCAATTGGTTGCTGACTTGATTACCAATAATAGCAAGGACGCTTTCCAGGAAGCCGTCAAGAACAACAACGTCGTCATTGTTGATGCTTTCGCTACCTGGTGCGGCCCCTGCAAGGCCATCGCTCCCGTAGTCGCCAAGTAAGCCGCCCTCGCCGTTCCCCATGGCACACCCCCGCGGTCATACCGCCAGCAATCCGGATCCCGATCACAAACACGATGCACTTTTCCGTCCCATCACATGCATATCGGGTAAGACATGTAACTAACAGCGATCCGCGAAGGTTGTCCGACGAGGAGAGGTTCAAGGACGTCTTCTTCGCCAAGATCGACGTCGATGATCTTCCTGAGCTCAGCCAGGAGCTCGGCATTACGGCGATGCCCACCTTTGTCGCCTTCAAAGGCGGCGAGCCAGGTGGCAAGGTCGTAGGCGCCAACCCCAAGGCGATCGAGAATTTGGTGACCAGTCTGCTATAAGGAGACTCATTCCAGCCACAGCTCCTTGCATCACTCAGTACCCCGAACGAAGAGTTGATGCCCGTGAGCACCAGATAGAATAATTGAGGGGACGATGCGCCGCATAGTCATTGTGTTTCGCCGGGGCGGCGTAACGGATGGGGCCGAGCGGCGAATATAGTCGCATTCATGGTGACGCTTCGGCGCAGTTGTGCGAACTCGGACACTTGTTATAACCATAGAGGAGGTTCGCTCTGGTCGTATATATAGATGGATTGTTATCATCGAAACAGCTCATCGTCCGTGGTGCCACTTGCCAGCTTGCGCCATATGAAGTCGATTTCCATCGTAGCAATAGAATCGCAACCGAAGCGAGCAAGACCCAATATTTGTCTATGACGAGGCATATTTATGCACAACGATGATCACGAGTAAGCAAACAAATAAAACATTGCAGTGAGGTTTCCATTGGCCCTGGCGATTTTATGTAGAGAACGAGACGCATTCCATAACGAAGCGGTAACATCGCAGTGACCCTTTCATATCCCATCCCAATGGTGAACACTCCTACAGCTAGACTAAAAAAACCAATCTCGCCTCCGTATGAAACGGCGGCTTTTAACAACTGATTCTATATATCTGACCTAGCCCGATCTTGTTGATTTTTAGCACACCGCATAAATTCATCATCATTCTCAACCTGACTATTGCGCGGGGGGGGCCGACTCGGTCTACTAGCCACGAACCGTCTTCTCGTCCACGGCCAGATTCGACTGGTCGGCAGCAATCAGGCGGAGACGGATCAACAATCCCCAGCCCAAGTCACACCGTTACGTGCGTGCTTGCCGCGTCATTCCTGACCACGGGGGGAATAGAGCATGAACAAGTTGGGCGGCAGGTCGCGATGGGCGAACTCGTCGTCGACCTCGTACTCTATGTCCGTCCCCTGCGGCCGGAAGCCCAGACGCGCATAGGCGCCGCGCCCCATGCTCGAGGCCTCGGTGACGACGTCCGGGATCCCGCGGCGGCGCGCCTCGTCCAGGCCCCAGCGCACCAGCGCCGACGCGACGCCCCGGCGCTGGAAGGCCGGGTGCGTCGCGCACAGGTCCAGCGCCATGATAGCGGGCGGGTCTGCGGCCGCCTTGCTCGCGACGAAGGCGAGCCGCTTCTTGAGAAAGGAGCGCAGCATCTGCCGGAGGAAGCGCTGCTCGGACTCGTTTCCGGGGTGGAGGGCCTCGAGGTCCAGGGAGCTGCCGACGTCGCCCGCGCTGACGTCGCCGTGCCCCTCGACGGCCGAGGCCTGCACCCAGACGGCGAACCCGACGGTGGCGCGACGCCCCCCCGGCAGCTCGGGGTCTGGGTCCGGCAGCGTCGCTTTCAGGAAGACGGTGTTGGGGTTCCCCTTGTCGTCGGTCGTCGTCGACCTCCACCTCTTCACCATGCGGCTCGCGCCTGCGGCCTGGCCCTCGGGCGTCTCCCAGCCCGGGTTGAAGGCCTGCCAGATGGCGTCGCGGGCCTGTCTGCCGAACGCCTCGCTTATGCAGCGGAATCCCTCTGTGAAATCCCCCGCGTCGCTGACGACCTCGACGACGAGGGCGTCTTCTTTGTCCGCGGTTGTCTGGCTTGCCATCGTGATCTGGTAGGAGGGTTATAGTATCATGTACGTTTTCGTCCTTTAACTTCCTCGTCTCAATATTAGATCTAGGTACCTAACTTTCAAGTCCGTTGGTACGAACCGCATGTACCCCACGTTTTTCTTCGACTTTCCCCCATTTAGAGTAGGTTGCCGATTTGCCACAATGCTCAAGATTTCTTGGCAGGTCTGACTTTGTTGGTTCCCTACCTACTGATCTGGGGAACACATAGCTCAGTTTTAGTCCCTGAAAGGTTATGTGTAACAGAATAATTTAGCATTCATCTTGTTGTTGTTGTTGTTGTTGTTGTTGTTGTTATTATTAACGTCGGTGCGGGGCCATCCGGCCCTCTGCTGACCTCCCTGGGGGTACTATCGACGTGGCAAGCTCTATCTCTTTTAGTATATAAGATATTACGTGATTATACAAGATATAGTAAGGGATAAGATGCCAGATCTGGCCCGTAGGCATTACCATTCCGTTGCCCGTGAGCCCTACGTTCGGCGCTACAGACTTGGCTATACGCTGCCAAGATTTGAAGGTTCGATTGGTTTGGGCTTTTGCCCGCCCTGTGGGTGTCCTGAGGCCTGGAGTGCCAGGCGTTCTATGCGTTACCGCTCTCGCGGTCGTTTTTGTTGTTTCTTTCGTTTTATAGTGTTTTTGGGGTTTTATAGGCCTTGGTGTAGAATATGCCTGCGCTATTAATGAAATCAAACTTTAGTCTAAATATCTTCTCTGTGCCTTTTAACTCCTGTAATTTGACTGACTTAAAGAAACCTTTATAACTGCGTGTAATCGTACGCTAATCCTTAGGGCAGGGCCTCCGGGATTACGTACTTTAGTTCCTCTTTTGGTTTTTCGGCTGCTAGTTCTCTCTTTCTTTTTCTACTAGCAGCCCGCCTTTCGCAGCACCACCTTTGCTCCCCGAAAAGTGGGCAGATTTTGGTGAAGTAGTCTGTCACTTTGCAGAATTTCTAGAACATTGTTGGGTTTTTCATTAGCTAGCGCCAGTACCTGTAGAGGTCTGTCGAACACCTAAAATTTAGTGTGTATAGTATTATCGGCCAGCTAAATTCTGACCATTCTGTTCTATTTTTTTGTTTGTCCGGTTTTGGCGCTTGTGGCTAATTGGCTTTCGTTTTCTGGGAGATCTGGCAGTGTACTAAGTGTTTTGGCCCCTTGAAATGGAAGCTATGGGAGGGTGTGGTGTACCTGCAGTGTACTTCGGCGCCGTTATGGCCGAACTTGTCGTGGTACTATTAAAAGTCCCTGTGTGCCGTGATTACATTAAAAAACCAACTTAGTACTATCCTAGGTAGTCGGAGCTATTTAAAGCATTTCCTTAGCTTGTAGGTAACGTCTGCGGCTTTGATACCGCTGGGTATGTTCTATTGTTTGTCTATCTTTCAGTCGTGCGCCATTGCTTGGATCGTCCGCCGTAAGTCCTTTTTACGTCCTGCTGCCGTAGGGGTCAACTCTGGGTCTGTAGGGGTGTCTTTTGTGGCTGTTTTGGCCAGCTCGTCTGCTTTCTCGTTGCCGTCGATATTGCAGTGTCCCGGGCTTTAGCGTAGCTGGATGTTATATGCGTCGATAAGCTTGTGGATCTTTATAAATACCTACTGTGACGATTCTAGTGCGTTTTTTTGGGCGCTTTATATCGCCGCAGTGTTGTCGGCACAGAGGGTTATTGTTAATGTCGGGTAGCGTCTGACCGCTTTCTGTAGGCCCTTCAGGGCCCCGAAGGCTTTTGCGTCGAATACGACGCTGCACGGGTCCATGCCTCTTAGGCCTTCCTTTATTAGGTCCTGCCCTTTGTATAGGGCATAGCCGTATCTTAGGCCATGTTTAATGTGTGATCCGTCTGAAAAGACGGTAATGTCGAAAACTAACAGGTCGGCGAACCATTTTTTAAACGCTTTTGCCGCTGTTTCTTTGTCTATGCCGTAGGTTGGGTTTTATTTGGAGCCTGGTGGGTATTTAAGTAGGTATAGCACTGTCCTGCGGATTGGTGGTACTAGTGCTGCTGCCAGTTGGAGCGCTGTGTGTGCTCTCTGTGCGTGGCCAGCTTTTTTCCCTTGTTGGATGATTTTTGGGGCAGCCCGCTTCGCTAAAACGTGGCTTTTATAGATGTTCCGGATCCGGAGTGCGAATCTGTGTCTAGCTTGTTCTAAGGCTATGTCTGCTGTAGGTAGTCCGCTGGCTATAAAGAGGGCGTCTGTAGGGAACGTTTTCTAGGTCGGTATTGTGGCTCTAATAGCTTTGACAAAGGTCTCTTAGATTATTTTAACGTGTTCTCCGAGCCTTGTGCTTACGTTGTTTTGTCGGTCTGAGGTAGTTTTATGTGTTGGCCCCCGGCGGCCTCTGTACTAGGCTTCGTGTCCGTATAGCAGTACTAGCAGCAGCACTGACTTTATAACTTTGTGTAGTCCGGCCGCTGGTAGGCCGCGGACTACAGCTGCTATTGCCTTGAGGTGGTTGGCTATTTTTATGGCTTTAGCGACTTTTTTTTAAACGTGCCTCCGAAAGCGTAATTTGCGGTCTAAGTATATGCCTAGCTATCTAAGTGCTGGCTTTTTTTTAGGCTTTTCTAGGTCGATGATCGGGACTGGGGTTATCTGGGTGCCGTTAGCAAGTCGGATCGTTAGGTTGGCTCTGCCTTTGCCTTTAATGAAATAGATTGCTTCTATTTTCTTAGGGGCGAAGGCGATCTTGTTCTTTTATCCGTACGCTAGTACTTTATTTACTTGTTTGGCCGCTTCGCGGGCGCTCTGTTCCAGGGTTTTCCCTGTCGCGAGTATCGCTATGTCGTCAGCGTATCCCCACCGGCTGGAGTTTTTTCCGACCAGTTCGCAGAGATAAAGCATGTATAGCATAGGTGACCAAAGGGACCCTTGCGGGGTTCCGCAGTTTACTTCCTTTAGGTCTGTCGATGCGTCCTCTAGGCGGGCCGTTAGCGTGCGTCCGGTTAGGAAGCTGTTGGTTAGCCTGATCACAGGATCGGGCCACCTTTGGCGTTTTATTCTGTTTAGCAGTCGGTTTTTTAATAGTGCGTCGAACGCTCCTTATACGTCGAGGGTAACGAGTGTGGCTACTTGTCCGTTTGCGAGTGCTAGCTCTATGTTGTAGGTTAGGCTGGCTACGAGGTCTATAGCTGAGACCTTCGGTACTGCGCCTGCGTGCTGTGGGCTGATCAGTCCAGCGGTTAACGCTGTCCAAACCATACGTCTTGCCACTAGTCGCTCCAAACCTTTCCCAAGGCAGGAGAGTAGTGCTATCGGCCTCCAGGAGCGGTGTGAGGCGAAGTCGGTCTTGCCTATTTTTGGTAGCATAACCACGTTGGCTGACTTTTAGACCTGTGGGAAGGTGCTATGCTCTAGGCACTTTTCTAGAAAGGCTCTATAGTACTTTTTAATGGCTGGCCACATGGCGTGGAGGTATTTAACCGTGATGTGGTCACTGCCTGGTGAGGTAGAGGTGACGTCTGTTGCGTACCTTGTTGCCTTTTCTACGGTGACCTTAGTGCTCCAGGGCAGTGTTGCGCCGGCCTGTTCCGGCGTTCCTAGCTCTAGCAGGTCCTTTTCTGGGGTAGGGGGGGTACTCGGGGGTGACGGGTCCTGTAGGGTGACCAAGGGTATGTCGTCGTCCGCGCTAAAGCGCTCGAGGATATGTGTTATAAGGTATTCTGCTTTTTCTTTCGCCTCCACTATCACATCCTCTCCGTCGAGAAAAGGTGGTGCCTTTACCGTGCCTTTCTGTTAATACCAGTTAACGATACCCATTAAGGCTTTGTCGCTGTCGGCCTGGTCGATCCTGTTATGCCAGTATGTCCTCTTTGCTTTGCGGACTACTAAGAGAAACCATCTGCGAGCGAGTTCGGCGCTCCCGTCGTCGTTGTTAAGTGCTGCGCGGTACTCCGTCTACGCCTCCTTGCACTCAGGGGTCCACCAGGCTGCGGCCTTTCCTTTCTGCCGTTTTACCTTGCCTAAGGTCGTTATATATGTCGTCAGTAAAAAGGATAGCGCCTTGGCCGCCCCGTCTACTCCGTCTGCGTTTTCTATATCTGCCACTGTTAGCAGGGTGTATGTTCTGGCGTTGACTAGGTCGTGTAGCCTTTCGAGGTCGTCGTCTGTGATAAGCATGCGCTAGGCACTCTTAGGTTGTTTTGTCGGCCCCTTCTACGGGAGCGTTATTATTAGTGGGTTGTGGTCCGAGGGGGTGGCGAGTTCGTCCGCTACGGCGCTTCGTGCGAAGGGGATGTTTAAGAACGGGACGTCGATAACGTGCCCTGCCCTGTGGGTTGCTTTATCTGGTAAGCCTATAAAGCACATGCCCGTTTTGGTCGCCCAGTCCGCCACCTTCTGGCCGCCCCCGTGCGAGTCAGAGCCTGTTTCCTAGTCGGCGTGGCGTGCGTTTAGATCTCCTGCTATTAGGCAGTTAGCTTTTGGTGCAATCGTTGTAATATAGTCGATTGCGTAGGGGGTATTAGGCTGTTTATAGTATGTTATCAGGCTGTAGCCGTTGATATCTAGCCACATTATGTCTTTATGATGTGCTAGGGCTCGTCGTTCCACGACGAGCCCGTCTCTGATCCGTATGTGCATCATAACTCTAGGTCGGTTCTCTTCGCCCGTGTCCCAGGTGTCTACTGGTCCGTAGTTATGGTAGCCTGTATGGGTCTGCGTTTTGCTACTACGGCGTCGGTCTATCCACGGCTCTGTGACCATAGCGATGTTAATCTCTTCGTCCCAGCATCGTTGGAGAAAGATCGAGTGATTATCAGCTCCGTGGCCTACATTTAGGACCGCGACGCGGATAATTTTAGGAGTCTAGGGCTCCCTGGTGCTACGACGGTACCTGGTCATTGACTAGGGCCGTCGCTGCTGCCGTTGTCTTTAGACTTGGGGTTATCGGGGGGTTTCCTGTGGGTTTTACTAGTGCTGGACTTGCTTTTCTATACGCCTTGCGGCTTAGCTGCTGCAGGCTTAGTGACCGTCCGCACTACCACTGGTGGTGGCACCGGGGTCACCCTCGGCGCCACCACTATAACGCTGTCGAGCATCTCTTCGTCTTGGTTTTTTTCCTCGGTTGAGGAAGAGGCCGGGTCGTTCGACGAGGATGACGGCTCGTCCTGTTTTTTTTCTGTGCTTGTAGGCTCTGTCTCTGTTGAGGTTGGCGATGTTTTTGGGGAGTCGGTCGCTGTTAGTGGTGCGTCTTTTAGTTCTATGTCGGCGCTAGCGCCGTTGTCGGATCTAGAGCCTTCCGGCTTTAACTCTGCGGGGCGTTTATTGCCTTTGCCCTGCTGTTTTGGTCTGCCAATGATGGCTTTTTTTTTTAGGGTTGTTGGCCCTGTGGGTGCCGGGTGTTGTTGCTTTTGGAGGTACTCGGCATGCCCTGCCCTCCTAACGGCCTTGATCTTCGCCTGTGACAGTGTTACGATGTTTCCGTTTACTTTTTGCGGCTTGCACGGGCAGTCTTTATAGTCGGCCGGGAACGGTCCGCAGCAGTTTGCGCATCTGGGGGGGAGGGTGCATTTTCCGTCCACGAACGGCTCGTGGGAGTCTAAGCGGACGCTGCAGTTTTTGCAGAAAGGTTTTCTAGTGCAGGGCTTTGTTGTGTGGAAGCCCTGGCATCCGGGGTCGTGCCGCACGATGTGTAGCTGTTTCTTTTTCCTTTTAGAAAGGTCACTGCTCGAGAAGAGCCTGAATCTTTTGGCTGGTTCTCGGAATGAGATTACTTAGGTGGCTTCGCCGGTCTGAGGGTTAACTTCCCTTCGGGAGATGTATACATTGACAGGCTTAAGGCCTGTCTGGATGCGGGCTTCCTCGGCTACCATTTCTAGGGTGATACCTATCATGGTATTGCTAGTGTAGTCCGTAGTGGACGAGGGTACCCTAGGGACCACGTACACTACCCATTCTTTTGGCAGCTCTACGGTGTGTGCGTCCAGCGTTGTCTTAATTATTTCCACGTTCTGTTCTTCGAGGAGTTTATTTTTCGAGGTTAGATCCGCGGCCTTAATCGCCTATCCGGTCTTTATAGGTTGTACGTCTCGGATGGCATCGTTTGGGAGCTGCAGGTTTTTTAGCAGCGCTGTCCGGGCCGCAAAGGCTGCAGCTGTGGTGGTTGCGGGCGCTTTTTCGCGTACTCGCACTAGGACGCGATGGTTTTCGCGTGGTTTTGGGGCCGCTTTTGTGCTGGCGGTGCTTTTTTGGGCCGATTGCTTGCTGAAAGCTGCTGAGGCCGCTGGCTTGAGGGAGGGCTTAAGCTTGGCGCCCTGGGCGGCCTCTGCGTAGGAGGTCGCTGACGTTCGGGACAGTTGCTCTGTTTCTGTCTTGGCCTGTGTGCTGGCTGGGCGTATTGGAGCAATCAGGCTCCCGCCTGATTGCGCGTACACCGTCACATTGAGGTGTTGGCCTAGGGTTTTGGCGTAGTTTCGCGCCATCTGGCGGTGACTCGCCTTAGAGACTCTTTTGAAGGAGCCGACGAACTTGTTTAGCGCTGTGGCTAGCGCTGTGGTAACTTCTCGGCGAATGTCGTTCTCGCGGTCGATTTTCGCGTATTGTTTGGTGATTATGTCCCGGAGCAAGGACTCGTTGTCGTCATGGTTGTCCTTTCCAGCCATTGTGACTTTTGGGGGCGGGTTAATTGTAATAAATTTGGTCCGCTTGGGTACTCGTTGGAGATTGGCTTGCGAGGGCGTGTTGATGGGGGATGCTTCTGTGTGGATGTCGGTGAATGTCACGGCTGGTGGACGTGACGGTGTTGTTGGGTCCTGCATTGGTGAGGCTTTTCAGCTGGGCGCTGGAAAGCCTCCCCAGTGGATCCCTTGGTGTTTTGCGGAAATTAGTAATTTCCTTAGCGCTGTTAAGGTTTTTGGTGGTACGCCCGCAGAACTGCTAACAGTTCCAAACGCACGGATAATAAATGCAAGGAAAGGTGTTAGCATTCATCTTTCCATCGAGAATGGCTGTTTTAGAATTACAAGTGGATTTTATTTATTATGTTGTATTGGTGGTTGTAGCATCTTGTAACACGTGCCATTACATGTAAGCATAGAAATGATGTTGGTGAGAAAAAGCTCTATAAATCCTTATGTTGTCAAGTTGCAATCAGCTGAAGAGTAAAAATCAAAAGAGAGCCTCTAGTGTTTTATGATTAATTAGGTATGAGCAGCGGCTGCATTGTACCTAGTAAGCAATTTCTCTTAATTGTGACAATTAGGCAGATGAGCATATTAAACCATTCAAGGTTGTTACCCAGCTTCCTATGATGCTGAGGACCAAGTCACCCTGGGGCTGTACTTTGGTACTTTTCACAGTTTTCTTAAATAATATATATCCACTTGGTAACATACTGAGGTACCTACAACATCAGTATTCTTTAATGCAGTGGTTTTCTCTCTGGCTTGATTTTTAACATTACAGCATTTCTTGTAAAGTAGGTTTATGGTTATGATATGAATAATTAGTTAAAAAGAATATCACTGATTAAATCATTGCTGATTTTTATTTTATCATGAAATGCTACCAACATTGTGCATTTAATAATAAATGTTGTGCTCTTGGTTGAGTATTAAGTCTGTTAACTCCTTAAGATTATCACAGAACAGAACTACATGTATGATACAATATTGTGTGGTACATAGGTACCAGGTTGAGAGAGTTGCAACAAGTGAATGAAGAAATATGTGATTGCTTAGGGCAAGACTTCCTCGGTGTTCCACCCTGGACTCTTTATCGAGAGCCCTACACTTCCTAATTTCCGATATCTTCCCCAGGCACACATTTTCCTTCTCCAGATACTTTTGTGATTGCAACTCAGAACCAGACAAGGACAACCAAGGCCGCAATACTTCCACTGATTCATCATGAAATCCTTAATCCTACTTATCCTGACTTCCCTCCTTGGGCTGGTTTCCTCTTCCCCTGCCCAATACGCCGAGCTTGCCACCATGAAGAACATGTTCCACGAGATGGGCATCGCTGACCCTATGACATTCAAACTTGTCGATCGCCTAGTCGAGCTTGCAGCCATTCCTCACAAGGCCCGAGATGTTGCCGATCTTGCCAACGTCACAAACCAAGTGCAGCACGTCGCCGAGGCCCAACTCTACGCCATCCCCCAAGGTGACATTCGATGCCACAAGGACAAGCAGCTCGATTACATGTCTGTCATGGCCGCCGCAGGTAAGTGAAATATCCTCAACTTGGCCATGGAAACCTACACACGCATTCCCACTACTTGTATTGTTACCTGGGAGTTGTTCTGCTGAATCTTGTATGTTGACAACGGGAACTCTGACTGACTTCTTTCTTCCCCACAGCTCAACTCAGCCAACAATGCGCCAGCGGCAAGATGAAACCCCGTGATAATTGGTACGGCGTAAGTGTTCCCTGCATTTATTGCGAGCCCTTTATTATCCCTTCAAGCCTGTAGGCCGGAAACTTCTGTGTCTGCTCCTACATCCCTGTGCTATTGTCAGACCTATCCTCTCAGCCTAGGTCACCATTATTTACTAACAACACCTCGTTTCCTACAGAACGACTACTGGCAGACGACTAGAGTGTATGTCTGCAACTGGGGCGGCACCAACGACTGCATACTCAACCAGATCCTCGAGGCCATCGCCGAGATCTGGAACACCTGCAACGCCGGCACCGTCGGCGGATGGTGGAGAACGTACAAGTGGAAGAAGGGATACGGTATCGACAGCTTTGAGAAGAGCTGGTGCGATTTCAAGTAGAGGAAGAGGAGGCGGAGGAGGCGGTGGGTTGGAGTTTTCACGCTCATGCTCACCCCCCTTTTCTCTCCTTCCTCTCCCTCGTATATCCCATACCTACAACATAGGTTAATTGCGAGAGGCAGAGTTTCGCGATGGACAAGCGAAAAGATGCGCGGAAATGGAATGCAGATGTGTGTAGATCGTGGAATGGCATGTTAGCCTGGCACACCGTATTCGAGGATAATCAGAGAGCCAATTCCCAGATATGTTCTTGAGCTATGCCATACATACACGCACCCTCTTCGACTCAGTGACCGGCAGCTAATTATTGAATTTGTCTCCTTCCTCACCCCTCCCTTCAACAAGAAAGGGCCCGTCTAGAGGAGTCGTGGCGAGGTACTTATCTTGCCTCTGCGTGATATTGTATGCAACATGACGATCAATTTCAACATGCTCGGCCATGCCGTATCGAGATGTCATTGATTGCGTTTACACATGTTCTTTCTAATAGGCTATTGCCACGAGACACTACATCTTGGGATGAATCAGGGGATTGTGTTATCACCAGTAGTACCATTTTCTGTCTCGGTGGGTAGAGAGATAGCTTAAGTAATAGCCATGATCTTCATCTAAACAATATGCATTCGTAGACCACGACAAGATGGATAGATAGATAGATAGATAATATAATATTATGAATTAAAAAAAATCCGACACCAAAGTCCGAAGGGACCTCCTCAAAAAAAAAAAAACGCCAGCAAACCTTGAAACCCCTCCTCCCCAGATGTGATGTGAGCTGGAACCCAGATCAGGCCACCAAACGCCGCGAAGGTTGCATAAACAGGCCTTTTCATTCTCAAATTTCAACTACAAGCCCGACGAGGACCACTGCTGCGAGACCCAGAGGATCTCGGGGCCGGCGACGGTGACGGTCTCGAGGTCGGCGGCCTGGACGCCGGCCTTGCTGGTGAGCACGGCCCAGACGTGTCCGGAGAGCGACTCGGGGACGGCGGCGGTCGACGTCGTGGCGTCGACCGAGGTGAAGGCCAGGTCGCCCCAGGGGCCGAGCCAGGCGACGAAGAGCCCGCCCTGCACGTCCTTGGGGACCTCGACGGTGATCGACTGCACGCGGTTCGTGTTGGCCTGCACCGCCTTGTCCTTGATGACGAGGGCCGGGTACGACTTCGACTTGGGCGGCGCGCAGCTCGCGTCGTTCGCGTAGTGCGTCGCGATGTACGACGTCGCGAGCTGGTGGGGGATCAGGACCTCGCGCGGCGCGGCGGCGGCGACGTGGTTCTGCATCAGGTTCACGAGGGCGCTCATGCGGGCCTGCGAGCCGAGCCCCGTGGCGAGCGCGGGCGTCGTCCAGGGGTCGCTGGTGGCGAGCGCCGAGAGGGCGTCGAGGGTCGCGCCGATGGAGAGGTGCAGGCCCGTGAGGACGGTGGCGAGCCAGGTGTCGACGTCCTTCATGGCCGCGTCGAGGTCGTACTTGGCGCAGACGCCGACGACGTCCTTGCCGAAGTGCTGCAGCGAGTCCGTGTACGTCCGCCGGTGGATCAGGCTCTGCGCGACGAGCGAGCCGAGCGTCTGCGTGATCGAGCCCGGGTACACGTTGCTCCACTGCCCCTCGCTGATGCGGTTGTAGCCCTCGAGGAGCAGCACGATGATGAAGTTGTCGATGTACTGGAGCAGCTCCAGGACCGCCACCGCCTCGTCGCTGATCTTCTCGCCCCAGTTGTAGTTGGACGGCTGGTTGCCGCCGGCCATGCCGCCGATGTAGGGCGGGTAGTCCGTTCCGGGCGCCGGGATGTCGCTTCCGAGGGACGGGTCCAGGGTCGTGGTATCGAGCACGTTTCCGCCGACGCTGGCGATGAAGGTGCCGTTCACCTTCAGCGCGCCGACGAGTGGCGTGTCGGGTGTGATCTGGCTCGGGCCTGCCTTGGCGGCGAGGTCCTTGAAGGCCTGGAACGTCTTTGCGCCCTCCGTCGCGGCGTTGATGGCGCCGACCATGCCGGACTGGCAGTGAGACTTCTTCGTCTGCGCGCAGTAGAACCAGATGGGGTCCGAGTTGGTCAGCGTGACCTCGAACGTCACGCCCGAAGGAGTCTGCTGCGTCGGGACAAAGGGGGCCACGAACCCGCCTCCCTCTCGCTCGATGGGCAGGCAAGGCTTGTCGAAGGATGACTGGACAATCGAGTGGTTCTGCGAAGTCTTGTTAGTCGAGTGCTGCTGCTGCTGCTGCTGTGACGTTTTCAGGGCGAGGTTTTACGCACGGCTGGGTTATAGCTGAATTCGACAACGGTGCCGATGAGCTCGGCGACGTTGTTCGGGTTGAACATGAGTTCGCCGTTGAAGCCGACATCGATGTGAAGCTTTCGCAGCCCGCCGACGGGTAGAGTACCGACTGGTGGCGTGCTGGGGGTTGCGGCTTGCAGGGCCTTGGCCTTGTAGGCGTCAAAGGTGTTACCCGTCTCCGGACTGTCCGGCAGAATGGACGTTAGCTGATTGTCATATGTTCATGTTGCTCTAGGAAACGTACGCATTAATGGCATGGACCATTCCGCTTTGACAGTGATTCCCATTTGTCTGCGGGCTAACAGGTGGTAGTCAGTATGCGGTGGCTCTCTTGCCAACTTGTATAGGCTGCTGTTCGACTCACCAGTAGAACCACAGGGGCTTCGTGTCGTTTATGGTGATGGTGAAGTCTGTCGGAGCGGCAACATCTGGAGAGGTATTTGGAGTGAAGCCGGAAAATATTCCGCCGTCCTGAAGATGGCACGGGTCTGCAAAGGTCGACTGGGCGACGGCGTGGTTCTGAAAAACTTCTGTTAGTTCATTACGCAACCCAAAGTTGAGCTCTCGCAGCTTACCTTGGCAAAGAACTTGTATGTGATGGTATCGCCTATTTGGGCCTTGATATTTGGTGGGTCGAATTGCAATTTGCTATCTTTGCCGACGGTGACTTGGATGTTCGCCGCTGTCGCGAGAGATGTGAGGAATGCCAGCCCGAAGGCGAGGCTGGAGGACCGGCGCCACGACATTAGAATTATTGTGAATCGGGAGATATCGCGTCTATTAGTCTACAGTAGAAAAGAGAACGAGACGAGAACGAGAGAATTGAGAGAATTGAGAGAATGAGAGTTGTTGTTCAAGATGATGAGATGATGAAGTCTCTATGGTGTCTTTATCCTCGTCATCGCTGGGGGTCAGTCTTATTTAACTACTTACTCGTTGTTCGATAATGGTACCCAAATCATAACAGCGACAACAACAACCGTCAAATCTTAGCTTAGAGAAACATGTAAGTGTACACTGCCTGGGTCATGTCGTGTAAGATGATTGGTCGCAACGAGCATTCTATTTTGGGCTACAGGTCTCCTCCCAGAGCTTCGTTCCCCTGCATCCCTTGGCCTGCCCGCCTAATGTTAGGTCAGGTCAGGTCGGGTCGGTAGTAGTTGGCAAGTGCCCTTAGCGTGATCCAACAAAGAGTGCAGGGTGATGGGGGTTCCGGCTGGGAACAGCCTCCTCCGGCTTCAACTCGTCAGTCAAGTGCCTCGGTTACCTGGTGGGTGCAGCAGCAATGGCAGCAATTCAATACAAATGCCGAGAACAAACTTGACTAATCACGCTCAACGAGCCCGGACGTTGTTATTCCGAGGGTAAGCCACCACTAGACGACCCGAAAACTCCATATTTGTCAGCGCCGACTCTGTTCTAGGCGGTCACCGCTGTTGTGTCCGTTTGTTGTTTGGCGTTGGCGTTATCGTTGGCGTTGTCGTCGCGGCTAAGTAGGGTAGTTGAAACAAAGAAAAATAGGTGACTGGGCGGATGGGAGAAATTCCGAGAGCACTGCGCCACGAGGGAGAGGGGACAGAGCCCAGAGGGGAGAGAGCCCAGAGCGGCCGGCAGTCCGGAAACAAGCAGCGAATAGCCAGCCAGCTCGACTCAGTCTGCCGAGTCATGCAAGTTGTATCTATTTCGGGGTGCCGCAGGGACACCCTTTGAAACGGCGAGACAACATGCCCGCTCTTTGTTAGCTTGTTAGCTTGTTATCTCGGTAAGGCTTAGCGAGCGAACCATCGTGCGCTACTTCGCGCTTGACCGACTCCAAATCATTCCAAGTCGACGCCGACTGCTGCTACAATCTGACCAGTCGCTGATGACCCCCCAAATAAGGCTACCCCATGCCAGATCCATGCTGCTTCATAACCTCCTTTGCTCGGCCCCTTGACCATGGCATCCAGTTAGCGTGGCCTATATGTGGCTGACGCCGTGTCATGGCCTTCTTCCTCTTTTCGGTTACCCATGTTAGTTAGGTACAGGTACATACCATCTCTTGTTGATCGGGTTGCATCCGCGTTCCTGTCGTGGCCGGATTTCTTTATAATGGCTGCCGGCTCGATGCAACGGACAGAGCCTATTCCATTGAAGATCCATCTCTTATCTGTCTCTCTATTTTATATCTTCTCTTTCCTACGTCTTCAAGTTGGTTTCATTACCTGTTTGTTTTTCATTCCCCTTCTTATTCTTCCAACCCTTTAATCTCCATCTATATAATGCCTGCGCCAAAGTCTGCAGGGCCCAAATGGGCCATTGCCATCGTACTATCGCTTATCTCACTGATATTGATCTTAATCAACCTTCTGTCTGGAGTTGGTGGCCATCTCCTTGGATCGTATATAACGGTACTTCTTCCTTGACGGTTTCAAGATATCATTAGTACATAGACTGACGAATTCCAGACTGACACAACGGATCTCGCCATACCCGCGAAACTGGGCAGCTCTGTCTTTCTCCAGGACTTGTCCAGGATTACCGGAAACAATCTTGTGGGCCAGGACAGGACCAGAGAGAGCCTGGGCCTGTCCAGCACGTACCGTATCTCCCTCTTGACGGCATGCGGCCAGGATGGGGGGTCGACGACCTGCTATGCCCCTCGTGTCGGGTTCACCTTCGATCCCAGCTTGGATCTCAAACTTGTTGGCACGGCCGCACAAGGAGCACTGTCTACGGCGTATTACGATCAACTTCACACCTACGCCGCAGTATCTACATTTGTCGCCGTGGCATATATCGTGGCTTCATTCCTGACAGTCTTGACATGCATCGCCCTCGTGGTCTCTCGCCGCTTCGCACGTGCCGCCGCCATTAGCCGCATAAACTCGGGCATCGTTGCGATACTGGTGCTGGCAGCGACCATCGCATCTATCGTGACTTTTGTCAAGGTACGGGACGCCTTCAACACCGCATTAGGCGAAATCGGGGTCAAGACCACGATAAGTGCCAGCGCCCTCGCGCTGAGTGCTGCAGCAAGCGTGGCGTCGCTTCTCGCGTTCGTGCTCGTGCTCTTAATCCGCCCGGCTACTTCGAGCAGCTATGGCCAATCATATGGTCGCGATAAGGGTGTCGGTGGAATGGGTGGTGCCGATGAAGCAGGGTTGATGTCGCAGAAGCCTCGAGCTGCTGGTGTTGGCGTGGGAATTCTAGAGCGCGTACAGACGTGGAATCGACCTCGCTACGCCCAGCTCGACGCAAACAAACCGTCAGGCGCTCATTCACGCGATCATTCAGCCGATAGTGATCGCGAAGGTCTGATCAACCCTGCCAACGATGATGCCCCCCACGACAGTCTCGGCCCCAACAGCTATCCACAGCCTCCCTGGGCAAAGAAACAAGGCAGGCAAGATCTGGAACATGTGCCCACGGCATACGATCCAAGCCCCTCATCATTTTAGTCATGATATATAAATTTAGATGGTTACCTAATGGCGAAGACGTATCGGTGGGGAGTTGTGTTTTTGGAGTGAGGTGGGCTTTTTGTACACTGCTTTTGGTCAGATTTAATGAACAGACCTGATTCAGACGCCAGTCGAAAGACATGGATGGACGCTTTCTCCTGGCGTATTTAGAGGGGAAGGTCGTGGCGTATCTAGCCTATTGGATGGCAGAACTTCATTTAGCGAGCTGTAATATATCATCTGTGGTTTTCTTTCAATTACAAACTCCTGCTTAACGAGCCGAGCTATTCCGTGGTACATCAACAGGCTCATAGCCGGACCAAATATTTAGTGGCGAGAAGAGATTCCCGCATACTTTTTTTTTGGAAAACAATTGGTCTAGTTAGTTACATGATATATTAGATTGTATTGTAGGGCCATTGTACCTATTATCAATGTCGCGCGTCTCTGCATGGAAATTCATACTGCCAACCATGTTTCGCCAGATGTAAGTCCCCCCGAGGTTGGCAATCATGGTTGCTGCTGGTAGGTGAAATGACTGCCCGATATTCCATGTGATTGAGGTTGTTCCTTTCGGGGAACTTATGTACCAAAATTGAACGGAACCTGAACCTTATCTCGTATTTGATCTACAACTAGGTTAGCAGAAGGCTAGCAACGTAGAAGTCTGTCGACGTCGTTATGCAGAGAAACTGACCTCTCATACCACCTAACGCCTCAAAAGCCGTGGAATAGTTCTCTAATGTTGCCAATATAGAGAATAGACCCTGCTGGAGACGGTCACGCAGATTGTCCGCAAGAATGCTACTACCGCCATTCGGTCTAGGATATATAGACTCAATGCGATCCCTGACCATGAGCAAGGCGTAGCTACATTGCATTGCGCAACAAGCAAAAGAAGGCATCATCCTGGGAGTGACGAATGTCGATGTAGAACCTAGGCAGATTGGTGTCTCGCAATACTGTCCGGTGGGGTTTGGATAAGGCATAGCATCGAAGTTCGCAGCTATATTCAGGGCAGACTTCAAGCAAATCCTTGAGGACTCGTGCCTCGTAAATGGGAGCTCAATAAGGGAAGATTCTGAGTAGCTAGTCGCATTTGGCGATGAGCTATCAGACGAGCCAGGGGACAGAGATCTTGTGCAATGATCGTTGGTAGACTGAGGGCTATGTAGCGTTGTCATACAGCAAGATTCAAGTTGCTGAGGTTCGGAGCCATCGGCATCTACCCTTGGGAGGCTGGCTAGATCGCAGTGTTTACTAGAGAACACCGCAACGTCAAAGAAGGCACAGTAGCGGTGTACTTTGATTCGAGCGCTGCGATAAGATTTATTAGCATATTATTCATTCTACGCTAACATGGAGTTGTTACCTATTCAGCTTGATACGTGACATGCATCGCAAAGCGTTAGCTAACACAGCTTCGCTGCGATCAACTGGCTGCGTTAATGGGTGGTTGGAAGGCCATGACTCGGACTGGGTTATCAGCGGCTCTAGTAACACTTCAAGCTCTTGCATCCGATGATAGATGCGACTCATGTCTGTCCCGGCTTTTCTGGTCTTGTTGAAATCGATAACAAACTGCGTGGCGGCCAGAATAGCTTGTTGAGATCGCACGAATGCCGGCCAAGCCTTCAAATAGTTAGTATGGACTGAGAGGAGGTCGGCGATCTCGTACCTGTGGGTCGGCTTGGATCGTGGGGTATCTAGCCGTGTAGCTCGAGCTGAAGATCTCAAAAGTTGGAGGCTTTGCTGTTGTCAATATACGGATACGACTAATCAGATGGAGGCGAAGAGCTTACCGTGTTGCTAACTATGGAGCCCTGACAGACACATATATATGTCATCCACCAGACGCGTCGACGCGCCTCCGAATATTTATCTTCAACATCATTCTTCGTATGCAGGAATAGAGACATTGCTGCTACTAACGCAGCGCCAGATCTTGCGCGCATCTTCTTCAAGTTCCCGCGTTGGGCGTACTCGTATACACTGAGAAGATCGAGAGCGATGATGCTTTCCAATTCCAGCGGTACTCGCTGATGAAAGTTTTCACGAAACATATATTCATCCGAGTCATCTAGAGCTTTGGATGGGTCGACAGATGACTCGGGTCGCTCACTCTCATTCTCAATGCTCTCTAACGACGTCTTTGCGAGGAACTGGGAATAAGAACGTCTCCAGCGAATAGATTCTTCGCTTAACGGATCATGGTCAAGGGGACTTGGGATCAACGCCAGAATTGCAGAAATGGCGAGCGAAATCGCAGACGAGGGTTCCCGAAGGCCATCACTCTGATTCTCTGAGAGAGCGAACGGTTGGTCTGGTGTTGGTACCTGCTCAGGTGGTGGCAATATGGGGAAGTATGGATGTATCCAGATATAATAGGCGTTCAAACTTGACGAAAATCAGTCTGATAACACATTAAGCAGAACGATGCGAACTCACATGGCACAATCATCGCTGCCATAGGTGCGAGCGACGGGGACATGCACGTTAAAAGACAGATTATCTACAGGGCTTTGGAAGAGGTGATCATATATGGCGTCGCTGTCCTGGAACACATCAGCCAGGGATTTGAGGCCAGCCCCAGGGCCAATATATTCTTCTACAAAGAGTCCTGTAACTGGTCAGCCCCTATATGGATGTTGGTAGACGGGAACATCTCACCATCCTGTGGGAGCTCCTCAGTTTTCGGAGGTAGGGATGTGGCAAGGTCATGGTAGTCAGAGAGAGGACGTGACTTCTTGCGGATGCGAGGGCCTCCCCTTCGACTGGGCTTATAGACGCATTCGCGATCCTTTGTTACGCACTAGGATGGGTCAGACGAGCTGTTCTATGAGAACAACAGACATGGACAGAGTGAGACGTCTTAGGGCAATGGGGAACGCCTACACTAGCGCACGGATGCTCGCCGTTACATCTCGTCCTCGATGCCCGGCTTTATTTTGTAAATTCGCTATTAGTTCAAGGTGACACGGCGCGAGCGGATGATGTTCCCAGCTCAGCTGGTGATGAATCACATACCAAGACAAACAGGCTATCTTGACAGGAGGAACGGCAAACTTCTTCCTCGGAGGCGCGGTAGAGAACCTGGGCGGTGCGCCGGCGACACCGGCCGCTGTCTCGGCCATGGCGAAGATGGAAGCTCGGAACGCGGGATTGACTAGCTGAGTTTATAGGTGATGATGGAAGTCCGTACGGAGATGGCGATAGTGTGGATACCGCTCTGACTATCGAGGTGGCGGCGGCCGTCTCGGTGAAAAGCAGTTAGGTGATTAAATTCATATGCCGACTGGGCGCGGTAGTTTCGGTGGGATATCTTCTCTCGCCTTCTTTGCCCCGGGTGGTTAAGATGGGAGGAACTACGGGATTTGGTGGGGATGGAGAGCGACAAGAAGGAAGCAGAGCTCCAACAGGGTCGTCCAGGGGTTTTCTAGCGGATCTAGAGGGTCGGAGGGGAGTAAAAACGACACTTCCCCAGGTGTTGATCGATCAATGGTTCTAGAATCCCGGCAGCACCAACATCAGGAGATACCAACCGGCACGATGAGTGGGGGACTGAGGGCACTGCCGTCGCTGTCCCACGAAAAGCCGCCACACTCCGCACATACAGCACGCAGCGAATATGCAGCAAGCACCCAGCTCTAAGGCGGATTGCCTCTCTCTCCCTCCGCTCTCCCGCTTTCTCTCTGTCTCCGGGTGTGTGTATGTGTGTGTGCCTCTCCCTCCCCCTCCCTCGGTCTCGCTCTCTCTCTCTCTCTCTCACAGACAGCGCAGACTTGCCAGGCTGTGTACCGGGATGCCAGGGTCTCGGGCTCGCTTGTGTGTGTGCAATCAATCTCTACCTATGCCCGTCCACCATTCACTCATGGGACCCTGGTGGCGATTAAGCACTGTAGATGGTGGGGGGGGTTGCATATGAGACGCGTGCATGTGAGATAGTTCGGGTGTGTAGATAGGCAAGTATCCAAGTAGTGTAGGCAGCAGGAGATGGGGCGAGTGGTGTGGTTTAAGCCAAGAGGCAAACAAATGATGCTCGAATTGAGTCGTCATACATGTTCTTGAGAGAGGTCATCCATGGCAGCCATCGGGGAAGATAGTGTAGCTAGGCATAAGAGTTTACCTAGTTCATATCGCCTCTATCTCGATTGACTTTTGAGAGAGAGTGACGTGGAAAGGAAGCGGAAGAAATAAATCGGAGGGTGGGTACACTCCGCTAGCTGGGTTGCTGGGGGTAGTCCTGTAGCGCCCTCCCTCCTTCTCTGGAGTGAACAGTATGCTGGTGGTAGGTACCTGGTAATAAGTTGTAGGGTACTTCGAGTTATAGGTAAAGCCCGCCATAGTTGTCGAATCGTAGGTCCATACTTCGTACCTAACACACCACTCACCTATTTCGTATGTACATGTACACACATGTGTCGCTGTCTTATCCATATTCTACCGACACATGGTAACTTTTTACAGTATTCCCGACAGCAACCCCAACTCACGGTTTATCCCCCGTTACCGAACCCATCAGAAAGGCGCGCAAGATTGAGTGCATTGGATGCATCCTGGGGACGTACTTTTTGGACTCACCTGATGTCTCACTGCCTACATATGTATCTCATCTATCTCATCAGCTACAATGGAGTGTACTGGCTACAATTGATAGCTGAAAGGTCACCACCACATGCAATGGTTCTCCATTCGTTTTTCGCTTCTACGAAGTATGGTACGACCTAACCCATCCTTTCCCAGGAGTCAGGACGCAACTGTGATCGGCGTTTGAAAGGCCATTGCAGACAGCATGCCAACCTAGCAAAGTCCCTTATCGTCAGCCAAATACAGCTTCTCATTGGCACGCAACAGGCGACAGCTCTGCCGGCTGCCGTCTTGTCCCCCGCACACAAACCTATCCCATGCTTACTATCTTCACTCTCCCTTACCGTACCTCCCGTTGCCGGACCCGATACTGTGCATAATATAGTACTCAGCACCTATCCGCACCTCTGATACCTGATGCATCCTTGATGCATTCCGATGATGACAATGGTCTGCGTCTAGGTCCATGTATGTGGTGACAAAAGAAGGCAGCATTATTCTCTTGGCACACAGTTTCGCATATTCAATAAGCGGGGCAGCGCACAATCAATCAATAAACAAGTACGAGGTGAGGCTCCAACGCAGCTACAACTGATATGACTGAAGCACAGGGCACAAAGCCCGAGGCCTGAGACTTGAGGCTTAAGGCTTAAGGCTCGAATTTAGCCGGGAATAGTTTGGGGTGTTTGGCAGTTTCTCTTTGCGAGGTGAGGTAAGCACAAAGTCAGAAATGTACGAAGGAGGACATCAATAAATACCACAGAACTCGCATTAACTACATGTGACTCAGGGGACCAAGTCTGGAGTTGAGGCAAGTTGGTAATTCTCGACTTAAGTTGAGGTACCAACTGTCATCGAAGCTTTACTTTTACTTCGATCAGAGCCAAGACCAGGGCACCGAAGGCAAGGTAACTTTTGGTATAGAATTTGAGTAGACAGTCCACTATAAGCCGCTGAGCATGGAACATTTCTAATTACCTACCTTTACCTTTCTTTACCTACACTAACTTGAACCTAGGCAACTTACTAGTGCACAGCTTAAACCGGTGGGAATAATATGATTGGTTGTGTGCCTTGGCTTGTTGCGGGGCTCTCTCGGCCCATTCCCGGCCGGCCTGATGGAACGACTGACGCAATTCTCCCAGCTCTCTTTTAATTATCAAGTCACGAGCCTCATTCATACAAACCAGTCAGGTGAATGCGACATCCTATCGGCTTCCCTCGTGCCTACAATCACTTATTTCATTTGTTTCTTTTTCTCTCTTTTCCCTAGCTGTCTATTTTTCCCTAGAATGTTTCAAAGATTGTTCTGAAGTCACAACGCCTACTATAATTAACTTGCTTTCTTTTCCTCTTCCTTTTTCTCCTTCTGGCGACAACTATACCGAGGATGCGGCTCTCCTTGATTCGAAAACCACTTGTTCGACTTGCTACATCGGTTCCGTCGTCTGCTACGAGAGAATCACAAGCGCGCCCGACAATTAGAGTTCAGTGCCTGCGCATTGGCGGGAGGCGGCGGTTTTTGACAAGAGCATACGCTTCGCATTCGGGAGGAGCGGGGAGTCGAGGGCTCCGGCCGCACAACCAAGCCGCTTATATTCTGAGACGACAACACGCCACCGTCGCATCGGGCCCTTCACAGCCAAGTAGGTCGTTACCAAGCGCGCATGGCCCTCTTGCTTACGGTGGAGTGTATGGAGCAGAATCGTTCGATGACATTGGCCCCATCCAGGAATATGACAGGCGGGTAGCTTCGGGACGTCTGCGCGAGGACGAACACCAGCGCGGTATCATCCAGAGCTTGCAGCATCTACACGATGAACTCTTGCACTACAGTCCTCGGCCTGTCGTGCATCCCTCCCTCGATTCGCTAAAGCCCACGAAATCTCTACTGGGGTGGTTTGGATCTAAGGCCACTTCGCGCGCCATCCACGATATCCCCAGTGACCTACCGCGGGGATTATACCTGTACGGTGATGTGGGGAGCGGCAAGACGATGTTGATGGATCTTTTCTACGATACACTGCCCAGCGCAGTCAAGACCAAGACCAGGATACACTTTAACAACTTCATGCAAGATATCCATAAGCGGCTGCACCGTATGAAGATGCAACATGGCAACGATATCGATGCCGTCCCCTTTGTCGCCGCTGATATTGCCGAGGAGGCAAATATTCTGTGCTTCGACGAGTTCCAGTGCACTGACGTTGCCGATGCTATGATACTACGGAGGTTGCTCGAGTCACTGATGTCCCATGGCGTGGTTCTTGTCACCACCTCAAACCGGCATCCTGACGAGCTTTATAAAAACGGGATACAGCGACAGTCCTTCATTCCTGCGATCAATCTCCTCAAATCGCGGCTCCATGTTATCAATCTCGACTCGCCTACAGACTACCGCAAGATCCCTAGGCCACCTTCTGGCGTTTATCACACGCCCCTAGACAGACATGCCGCCTCACATATCGAAAAATGGCTACGCTTTCTAGGCGACCCTGAGCACCCCGAACCTCATCCCGAGACCCAGAAAGTGTGGGGGCGAGAGATTCACGTACCGCGGGTCAGTGGGCGCTGTGCTTGGTTCACATTCCAGGAACTGATCGGCCGTGCCACCGGGGCGGCCGACTATATTGAGCTGGTGCGCAGTTACGATGCCTTTATTGTGTCTGATATCCCGGGAATGACATTCCATGAGCGCGATCTCGCTCGGCGTTTCATCACATTCATCGATGCGGTCTACGAATCTCACGCTAAACTGGTACTCACAACAGCAGTGCCGCTGACCCAACTATTCGTCTCGCCCGGCGAGCTCCACCACTCGCTCGAGAAGGACGGTGCACAAGGCAAGAAATTCGACAGCGCCGACTCCGTCACACATGCCATGCAACATATGACGGAAGACATAGACAGTAATATCGATCAGCTGAAAGACTCAAGTCTCTTCTCCGGCGATGAGGAACGCTTCGCCTTCGCGCGTGCGCTGTCGCGACTCAGCGAGATGGCGAGTCGGGAATGGGTCGAACGCGGCATGGGGCTAGAGAGTAGGGGAGGGAAGAAAGAGAGAGACGAGTGGGCTAAAGTACGGAGCCGCCAGATGGAGGATAGCATGTGAAATGGATAAGCGAGCATGAAACCCGCATTTGTTTACGCCCTGCTGACGACTGCGATGCTGCTTTTATTTTTTATCATGGTGGCTCGTTTTGCCTTTTCTTTGAAAATACCTATATGGCGCAAAGTATTGTATAACGGTTCAACTAGCACTTCCTTATTTTCGGCGTACAGGATGATCAACGAGGGTTTGTATATTTTATACCACACTTATAGAGCATCGGCTATCCGGTGCATCCTTGGAGTGCCTGCTTCCCCCAGGGACTCGATGAGACAGAGACTAAGTATATAGATGAAATGAACAGCCTCGAGACATACAGAGATAGACGAAACATATAGCAAAGCATTCCGTGTACGTTTGCATGCGCGGTCTATTCTCTAAAGGCTAGACTTGGACTAACCAATTGCCAGTTCCCGAAGGGACTCCTTACCGGGACACATACTTATTCATCCGGGTGAAATAAGTGTTTGGCTTGCACGCGCATAGTCTGATGTGCGGGTTGCTTACTTTCAATACTATGATCCTCGCGGCTGTCTATGCACGTAGCTTGTATCAAGTAAGGAGCCATACACTACAAACCGGGGAAAGAGTCCGGCGTCGAGCTTTGAGGCATCGTGGGACTACCAACAATGAAGTGTCTGAAAGCAACCCTCGTTAATTAGTCCATAGATCAGGGCCAATCCGTAGATGGCTCAATGGACATCCTTTTAAACGTGGCTATTTATAACTTAAGCCTGATCACCTATATAATGCCGGGGATCGATTGTAAGTGCTACCGGAGCACATCCCGGTCTCGTCGTACCAAGGCGAGGGGTCGTACTACAGCCTTTTTTTCTTAGCCCTGCACTGCGTACGGCTCAGCTGGCGGTATCCGATGCGGTTCTGGCCCCGGGACGTGATTTGTGGACGAGCCATAGTCTGGCTCACATGGCCGAGGTGATATCGGCCGGGAGTACGGTAAATATGTCCTATCCTCCTCACCATGATCCAGGAGGTCAATCATGATGCCACTAATTACAACACGAACAAATGTGCGGGCTTGAAGAGGGATAAAATGGAAACGCCGTTCTCTCTTCTCGCCGTCGCTTATGAACGTTATATCGCTCCGCATCCTCGAGATTTTGAGAAGCCTTCCTACGATTTTCGGGCCAGTGGTTAGTAGCCGGGTCAAAACGACCAATGTGGGTAGCGCGTGATAGTCAATCCCAATCACCTCAATCGACATAAAAGTATTGATCACGGAGTGAATAGCAGCACTGCTATAGTTAGAATAAAGATATATAAAGCTCGATAAGTACGGATGATGCAGTTTTAGAACCTCCTAAATATGAAGGGGATTGGAGATAGTATCGTGAGGGGCCGTCGTCTACAGGTTAATTACGTGTTGATAATAAGGGCGAGAATAAGCCGCTTATCAAATAGAATTATATGTCCTCAAGGTTTAACGTCAAGGCGCGTATCTAAACTAACCACATCAATAAAGGATCGGCGCGATGCTCGGTGAGTCTACCAGGGTCCCAGAACTGCGGGATTCCGGGATCGGCGCATTGCTCCGAAAGTGTCGTAAACCAGCCCCGATCGGATGAGAGTCTGGGCTTCTTAGCCATCAATGGCATTCTTCTCTTTTTTCGACTAAATGAGACTTACTGCTTTACTGATGAATGTGAGAGGACTATCCGACTGTGCAAGATGAATCGAAGCGAAGATATTGCCCTCCATGAGCTCCCGCCGCTTAGTACTCGTCACGAGCAAGCTGCCGAGGCCGAGGCAGAGGCCGACAGGGACGGCGGCGGTGAGCAGACATCGACGACTTCTGACGCCCGACACGCAGAGGCTAGTACGAGGAGGGCCCTTATTCTCTTAGGTGCTTCGATATCTCAATTGCCGATATGGGGTGCGTCTGACTTTGCCATACCCTTCCTCGTTCCCGCCCGCCCTTGAGATCCGCATACTAGTGTAGAGAGAGTCATTCATTAGGTAACACAACCAACCACAGGCTTCTCTATGAGCTACGGCGTCTTCCAAGAATACTACATGAACCACTGGACCCTGGGCGGGAGCCGCGACGTGACCGGCATCATAGGCACGACGTCGAACGGCGTGCTGTACCTCTCGATCCCGTTCCTCTTCGCGGCGTTCACGCGGCGCTGGGCGCATCGCCGGAAGACGGCCGCCGTGGCGGGCGCGGTGCTCGCGGCCGCGAGCTTCGTGCTCTCGTCTTTCAGCTCGCAGGTCTGGCACCTCGTCGCCACGCAGGGCGTGCTCGCCGCCCTCGGCTGCGCGCTGGTCTACAGCCCGACGACGCTCTCGCTGGGTGAATGGTTCACGGTCACGGTCGGGGCTAGCGGTCGAAACCATCGCGCCGTCGCCTACGGCGTCACGCTGTCGTGTAAGAACGTCGTTGGGTCCGTCATGCCCTTCATTGCTCGCGCCCTGCTCGAGAAATACGGGTTCCGAGTTGCGGTGCGCGTCTGGGCTGCCGTTGCGCTGGGGACGAGTCGTAAGTTCTTCTTCTTCCTTTCGGGGCCAAGTATCCCACCAGCTCTACACTAGTACTTTCGTCAGTGGCAGCTAAATTTCCAAAAGGAGATGCGCTTATGCTTGACATGTACTCAGGAGCTTCTCCCGCTTCAACTCCCGCTTCAGAATAATTCACAGGCTACGCTCAAGAGATGTAGATCACTGACTTCGGTGTACAGTCCTCTCCATCGCGCTGATTCCCACGCACCCGTCCATCCTCGTGCGCCCACCCGCAGGCCCCGAGCAGACCCGACGCAGGAGGACTATCCCCTGGCACTTCCTGCGCCACCACACCTTCTACGTCTACAGCATCGCCATCGTGCTGCAGAGCGCCGGCTACGGCATCCCGCAGTCGTACCTCCCCACGTACGCGCGCGAGGTAGCGCTGCTGTCGCAGACGTCCGCCACGCTCCTGCTCACCGTGTTCAACATACCGGGGATCCTGGCCTCCTCCCTGTTCGGCTACCTGAGCGACGACGACAACAGGTACCTCCCCGTCTCCGCCACGACGGTGACGGCCGTCTCGGCGCTGTCGTCGGCGCTCGCCGCGTTCTTCCTCTGGGGCTTCGCGTCGCGGGGGAGCCTGGCGCAGCTGCTCCTGTTCTCCGTCACGTTCGGGTTCTTCGCCGGCGGGTACAGTGCCACGTGGGGCGGCGTCATCAACGAGCTCGAGGGCGAGGCCGCTCGGTGGAACGAGGCCGTCGACGCCGGCATGCTCTACGGGCTGCTGAATGGGGCCCGCGGCATCGGGTATGTCAGCGGTGGCCTCCTGAGCGTGCCGCTCTTGAAGGCTGGGGGCGCGATGCCGATAGGCGAGTTTGGGTACGCCTCGACGTACGGGCCCCTTATCTTGTTTACGGGCTTGTCGTCGGTGTTTGGAGGCTGGGGAATCCTGTGGAAGTTGACGTCGTCGCTTCGTAGACTGCTGTAATAATGCCACTGGACCTAGTGCTGGTAATCTTTGGGATGTGAGGGAACAGACGCATCTCACTCGCCCATCTATGACAGCAACACCCGCAATCCCCAGCTAGAGAGAAGCATTTTGCTATGTATATATAGGTTTTATGAGAGATATTATGGAGTCAGTCACTCAGAGATTCAGTTCACATTCAAACAAGGAGATATTATACGCGTCCATAACAGGATAATCTGGCATTCTCATATAGATTAGACTCATGGACCTGCCATGCATGCACTCTTCCCATACAAGCTTAATCTACACTAATTTTCCCCTTTCATTCTCTCGTTCCTCCCAAAGGCGAGTCAGTCGGATACCAGCATTTGCGCCAGCCCTAGATTTAGCTTAGTAGCCGCGACGGCGGCCCTCGAGGATGCCCCTGCCGTCGACGCCCATGTCGCGGGCCCAGAGCGCCATTGTCTGGCCCGGCTGGCACTTTGTCGTGGACGGCATGTTCTGGAGCTTCGACCAGGCCCCGCTGGCACACTGCTGGTACGACGTGCCCCCGATGCAGTTGAACATGCCCTCGGCTGTGCAGGGGCCCGTCAAACCCCCGGCGCCGGCATCGGAACCGGAACCGGAACCGGAACCAGAGCCTGGATTTGGGGAGGGCGATGAAGCTGCGGTGGTACTGGTACTGGAGGCGACAGGCGTGGCGGCGGAGGTTGTCGTTGGCGTTGTAGCAGTAGTGACGGTCATGAATGTCGTGGATGAAGAACTGGTGCTGCTGCTGGGACTCACGACTGGGACAGAGGACGAGGACGAGGACGAGGTGGTAATCACGGCTGAGGTGGTGGTAGAGCTCGCGACTGGGACGGAGGATGAGGTCGAGGTGGTAACTGAGGTTGCAGTGGCCGGGCCTTTCGACGTTCCCTCCGTAATGCTGAAGTAGGTCCCCTCGCCTCCATCGCGAGCCGCGAGGAGCGGGTCGGTAAATACGCCATGGCTGTTGGCCACACCGGCCATGACCATCAAGGCCGCCAAGAGGGTCTGCGTCTTTGCCTGCATGATGGCGAGCGCGTGACTGAAAGAGTGTCTGTGTGAAGTTGGGTTCTGGGTAAACTTGAAAGAGAAGTTGAGTACCAGACTCGAGAAGAGAAAGATATGTAAGGAATGGTGGGTTGTTGGTTATGTTGAGAGCCACGACGAGAACGATGAGATGATCTGGCAAGCTGGGCCGTCGACTCTTTTATACACCATCTTGGCCAGGAACGTGCCAAACGGAGGGAGAGAGTTCCGTTGAAGAAATTTCACTATTGTTAATTGCGGAACGTTTCCCCCCTGGCATCATTCAATTTGGGAGCCATATATTTCTGACGACTAGTCAGGTACGCTGTAGAAGTAATCGCGGAGAACCTGGCATCGCTATCCATGCTTAGTTGTTGGGACCAAGCAAAGGTGATTTGTCGAATTGACGGAAAGCAAAGGGGGCAATTGATGATTGGATAACACGACTTGTTCTTCGGACGCGAGGGGGACACAAGCCTGTAACTGATTGAACAGCGCCTTCGTGGATGACATGGATACCAGAAGCACGAGGGTTAGAACTATGCGGTCTAGGGAGCCCTCCTCCCCAATATGCCTTCATCCATGCATCTTGAATTTCGGGTAAGATGTATCCCTAGGTTGGATTACAGAAACTCTTCCCCCTTGCGCTAGCGATTTCACTTGTACTCTATTTACTTGTTTCATCGTTCGAGCCCGGCTATTGTCTACAGTAGACTCTGCAACATCCCTGGCGACTTAATTTTGTCGTACACGCATCCAACTTCCCTGCTCGTCACCTAGGTTTACAATTCGTGCTGACTGATTAGCTCTCTAGGAGCCGCTGATTCGACCATTCACAATACATCTGTGCGTCGCATTTATTACTCAGCTCTGGGATATATGGACGGAGGTGAGTTATCCATTGGTTGCCGTGATTCAGTCGTATTGAGGATTGCTGGAAGCTGTTTTTGGAGATATTGGTGAAAGCAACAACACAGGTTGCTCAAGGCTCAATGGCGTCGTAATGGTCACAGCCAACAGCCCCCTGAACTCATTTCCTCGGCCGCTTTCTTTTTCTTTTTTCTTTTTTTCTGAAGGGGGGATGGAAAAGAAATCTCCAGGGAAAGGGGTTCAGGTATACCAACATGCCGTAAATCTGAACACCATGCACGAAACGGTGAGTGGCCTGGGGGTATCAGGTGAGTCGTATTGCTATGGAGACGGTATCCCTAGTTCCTTTCTTCTGCCATTCACTTCTTCAACTGCCCCAGCCGGGTCTGTCACACCAGGGTTGCGAAGTTGCCATGCAATACACACGTCTAGCGCCCCCGCCATCCACTTGCCTGGCTTAACACCCAAAGCACTAGCGAGTTGGGTGCCGTCGATTATTCTCTTCAGTGAGGGAGCACCCAGGACATCCAATTCCTGAAGGTGGTCCAAGAAGACCTGCCACTCACCTAGGAATTCGATGTTATGCGCTATAGGAGGGTCAATACGGGACACGACGTAGGCATGAGTGAGATACTGACCATGGCTCGCAGCACCTACTTCCCAACGCTGCATTGATTCTACGAGAAGGCTAAATAAGACCTGGAGTCTCCAGTAGCCGCCTTTCGCCTCCCACTGTCGTATAGCCATGCCGAATCGATCGCGCTCGTTGATATAGGTGGCTTTTTGGACAACTGCCGTCTTTAGAGCCAAGATCTCTTTCCTATTTCTGTGGGCGGCAGTAACGAGATCGCATAGCTTGTTTGGGGCTTTGATTCCCTCACGTGCGGCCATGCTAATGAAAGGAGGTGGTTGTTTGCCTTTGCGTGTATGCACGGGCTCGCCGACATTTTCCCAAGGAACCAGGGCAGACAGGGCCCAGGCGTAATAGGGGGCTTCGTCTACATGCACGAGGACCTTGGATATAGAACCAGGTGCGTGGTTCTCCAAAAGGTGGCCAAGACATTCGTAGACGCTTTCCCATCGAGAGACATCCGGTAAGGGCATATCTGGTGTAGTTGGATCGGTGAGTATCGTATGATATAAACCTAATTCATTAATGTATTGTAACGATCTCCGAGGATCCTTGCCTGTCCAGTGTTATAAATGGGCACATCATATTTGGTAGGACTGGCTGTACCTTTTAGCATCTTTTCAACCTCTACGCCGACTCGTTCACGGCTAATCTTGAGCTTGAGCGCGTCAAGGACTTTGGCATTGCCCATGACCTGCTCAGCTGCTGGATCAATGGTAAATTCCAGTCGGCTAGCAAATCGAACGAGTCGCAAAACTCGAAGAGGATCATCCATAAAGGTCTGGAATGGTTCCAGCGGCGTTCTGATGAGCTTTGCCTTCATATCTCGGAGCCCGCTCGTGAAGTCTTCCACCTTACCGCTATTTAGGTTATAGAATAGGGCATTCACAGTGGCGTCTCTGCGAAGCGCGTCTTCCTCAGCGGTACCAAACTCCATCTGGGGATTGCGACTGTCCTCACTGTATGTCTCCTTGCGAAGATTAACAAAGTCAACATCGAAACCGAACAGCTTGATGGTCGTAGTCTCAAGATGTTTCGACTTGTCTGGATTCTTCGCAATCTTATGCAGATTACCGATGTCGTCGCTTGCAATGTTATGCTTTTCGACTATCTCGGGCTTCTCGCACAGCTCGCAAATCTTGGAAGCGAAAGCCTCGCCTGTCATGACATTGATAGCGGTGTCGATATCATGGGACTCGATGCCAAGTAGCCTGTCACGGACCCAACCTCCAGCCCATCGTAGGATGACCGGCTCGCCCGCAGGCTGCGAGCTATTGACATAATCGGCAGCATCGAGAAGCAGCCCTTTCAGTTGAGCTTCTCTAGGAGTCAATTCAATCGTGGTTGTCTCCGGTTGCGCAGCCATCTTTCTGATCCGGGATGGTCGTCGGGTTTCCGAGTTATCTTCCAGTAATGCTGGCAGTTTCCTCTTAGACATGAAGAATGCTACACTATACGTTCGCAAGAGAACAGGCGATGTAAGAATAGAGGTCTCTACCTTTGGTCGGACACAGGCGAAGAAGCGTACTGGCATAGACATGAATTCATCTGTGAGTCATGCCTAGAGAGTCCAAAGTAGACTGGATGTGAGTTTCAGGGATTTGCAACGCTCCACGGTGATACGTGATCGAAAAGTGTATCCATGAGAAATCTAGGTGTGCATATTTCAGGTAGTGAATAGGAGAGGTTGTGTAAAACGCCGGTACTATAGTGTTTTGAACTCTGTCATGTTGTTTGCCTGCGTAACTAAATTTTGGTGAGATGCTTCTGTCAGTCAAGTGGTGCCAAGCTCGAAGGCCTCGGACGCTCTTGCTACCAGCTACTACCAGCTGTCGCCAGCTGCCATAGGCTGCTGACATCCAAGCATGTGACCTGGTGAATGGTGACACAACGGATGGGCAACAGTTCCCCAATCTACTGAAATGGAGAGCATTCAGTTCCAGCTTTACCATTTTCAAAGTTGGAATTGACTCATTTCTATTGACTAGGTACTCAAATCACCACAAACAAGCGCCCATCAGCCTACGTAAATGAGCGGATCAGAGCACATATGGTATTACATATAATACGCCAGGCTCTAACTACCTCTAGTCACCCCGCGTTCGAATCTGATGATGCCAACAGTGATCCCAACCTACTTCGTATCTAGTTCGATACACATCATTTCATCTTGACAAAGGCAGCTGATGCATATCTAACGCACGTAAAAACCCGACCAGCGCTGCAATGCCCTACTAGGGTATTCCGTTGCCAGACGTTGCCAATGAAGAGCGAGAGAACCCCAAATCTACGAAACAATCGTGGGATGGCAAATGCGATCAACACAGACGCTCCAACTCTGCAGATCTCGAAACAGATCCCGGTAACTATAGAATGATCAACGCTTTTGCTCCCGTCGATGCAAGACATACGTGCTCGTACCTACATACCATTTCCGTCCCAGTTCATGCGGCATCAGTGCTAAGCATCGACAAGCCAAACTATACAAATTGCACCGTGACGTCACGGGGCCAGCATCAAGAGCCCAGGAGCCTCTCAGATTGGCCACCATGACATAATTGCCCTCACCGCTTAGGTATGAGATGGGCAAAGAATGACCAGGTCGGAGTCCAGGCCTGGCAGGATTCCGGCCGTTCAACAGAAACGCCTCCTTTACCTGGGTAGACACAATTAAGCTCACCTGCCATAGGTATATCGTGATGATTGGGAGACGATGTGGAGAGCTTGTGTGTGTACACTACACTTACACCACCTTACCTACTGCAATCCTCGTGGAGGTACAGTAGCGTAGCAGCTACACATGAAATCGGAAGCTTGCACTCGCAAATCAAGCTTTATATGCGTACCGAAGAAAGTATGCACTTGTGATAGATAGGGCCATTGGTAGGGACGTCTTGGAGCTCAAAAGAGAACCAAGGATTCGGAGAGGGACAGGAGGGTCTGGTGATATATGCTGCAGGACGTTGCTCGGGTAAGGTAAGCCTCTGCGTGTAAGTGAGTTGATCAGGTAAGTCTGTGTAGCTAGGTAGCTCCCCGTAAGTAAGGCTGTTGTGTCCTTTCTTTCTGCGCACTCGTCATTGTCATTGTCATCATCGTTATCAAAGCATCATCAACACTAACCAAGGTAGGATATTACCCAAGAAAGCGGGGGAGGGGTCCAACGGGCAAGTCCGATGTTGACAGCCATCTCAGGAGATACACACGTAGGCAAGTAGCAAGGTTAGGAGAGTATCGCCCATAGCCATCAGCTGCGGATAGCGAGAGCACATGATCCCCCCAGATTCCATGGAAATCTTTTTCTCACCCTCTCTTTCTTTTTGCGCCAGGAAGTGTCACAGCCAAGTGCCTATCACTTTAAGTGGACAAGGGCCATCACACACCCCCCAATGCATCAACGGTGCAACCGACCTTCATGCACGACCCGGAGACCAGAACATCGATCCGTCCGGCTGGCCGGCAGGCCGGTACGGGTACCTCCCATCTATCTAGCCTTGGGCAGATTTCTATATCCTCGCTGATTGCACGTAGGTATGTATGTACGTGTGTAGATGGGTATATGCACGTATGCAGGCCACCACACGCCGTCTTGCACAGCCTTCGAACCATTGCTTCTAAAACTCTTGGCTACCCTACCGTTTTGGTTCCCGTGGCCAATCAATGACGAATGCGAGCCAGAGGCAACCCAGCGAGGCGCGAATGGCTGCCGAGGACAAGGCAGCGATAACCTACCGATTGATAGGAGAGAGAGGGAGCTCGCTATGTGCTGCTGTTGCTGCTGTCCTTGACATGGTAGAGTAGCGCGTGTAGTGTATCGTTACGTAAACATCAGAGAGGAGGGGAAAGCCAGACAAAGGAGAGAAAATGACGGTCATTTGGTGTGTGGTGTGAGCTAATGTGCCAATGTCGTGTTGTGGGTAAGTGAGATAGATAGTAACTTAGTAGGTAGTATCAATGGGCCAGCGATTGCTCGCCTACCTTGGGGGATCGATCGACGCCCAGCGCGGTACGGCAAACGCAACCTATCATCGTCATCTTCTCGGACGAGCAAAATGCCAAAGGCAGATAGATAGATAGCTCTAGCCCAGCTCAGCTGCGTAGTATATAAACTGCGGCCGGTCACCAGACCTCCTCGAACTCAAAAAGACGTCCCTGCTCCTTTGTTCCTCTGTCTCAGCAAGAACAAACCGAACAACGTCAGATCATCTGCCACTGCTCATTCAAAGCCCCAACCGTCATCACCGATCAATTGAGAGGCAAACCGCCCATATACGGCTTTCATTGTCTCTGCACCCTAACTACCTACTACTACCTACCTACTTACTTAGCTAAGGTCCTCGGAAGCAAAACACTGCCACCTTGAGGTTCTTTCTACGCCCCCCTATCGACGAATATCTACATCCAGAGATCTAGATATCAAGGCACCCCATCTACCCCCTTCAACTCCCGTGTAGGAGCCAGACTATAAGCCCAGATACCTACCAGCCGACCTGCCCTATCAGTCAAGGTCCGTGGTTTCCCCCTCGACAGCAAGACCGGCATTTACCTAGAGCGATCTAGACATAGACAGACCCCGGATCGACTTGCTAATCTGGCTATGGCGGCAGAAACACCAAAACAGCAACAGCAACAACAGCAGCAGCAGCAACAAGAACAAACCATGTCGAATATCGACCAGTCCCAATTCACTACCGCCCACGGCGCGGACTCGCCGCCGTTGGAGCGCGGACGGACCAATTCACGAGACTACACGCACACGGACGAATGGGGTGAGTTTGCACTCCAACCTCCATACCTTGCCCTACATAGCACCTTAATATACACGCCACACACACGCACAACATCCCCGGTCATCTCCTCCCCCCTTTTTCCATTTCCCCTTAGTCCAACCGCCCTTCACCGAATCAACTTGAGTCCGCCCTCTATCTATCTACGTGGTTCCCCCTATCTTGCCCTACCGTAAACACCCGAATTCCCCAAATGCATGCTTTGTGGCTGACACGGCCACCGCGGGACGGAACGTAAGACGCCTCCAAAACACCACCTTCCCGTTTCCAGAAGCGCAAGGGCAGCATCTACGCCACGCCCTCGTCGCGCGACGGCCACGTAGAGCGGAACCGGGACGCCGTCGAGGAGTTCCACAAGGCGCACTCGAAGCGCTGGTCCATCGCCAGCAGCATCAAGAGCAACGCCAGCACGGCCGACCCGACATCGCCCGTGCAACAGCAGCAGCAGCAGAGGCGAAAATCCGGTGCCAGCGCCAGCGGCAACGCCTAGGTGGCCGCCGGCAACCTCATCCTCCAACCCCCCCCCCCCCCCCCCCCCGGTACCAAAAAAAAAAAAAGCCAAAAAGTAATGAGTGAGGGGAAGGTGGGGGGTGGGAATAGGTGTTCGGGGGAAGCAAAAAAATAGAAAAAA
>MU392180.1:220022-432751 GCA_022578495.1 Nemania sp. NC0429 | reverse complement strand
ATAATTAAGCTATAGTTAAAATTTTAATATAAAAAGTTATTTATATTTATATTTTTATATAAACTAATAATGCTTTTTTATTATATAAATTTAATTAATAATAATAAAAAAACATTAGTTTAGCATTAAAAATATTATTAATATTAGCTTATATGTTTAATAATAAAAAGCTTTTATAGCAATGTTATTATATATTTTATATTAACCGATATTATAAATAATTATTTTAAAGTTATTAATAATAAGCTATAAAATTAATTTTATAATAAAATAATATATAAAAAATGTTAGCAAAACAGTTATAAAATAAATTATAATTTATAATATTTTTTTTATTTTATTTTATTTATTAAATTAAAAATATATATTAAAATAATAATAATTAAGTAAAAATATTATAACAAACGCAGTTTATAAGTTTATATTTAAATATAATATTTTAAAGCTATAATTAAAAATATATAATAAATAATATATTTTATAGTATTAAAAGCGTATTATATAGCAAATATTAAGCTAAATTATATTAAAATTTTATTTATAATTTAAATAAAATAGCAGCTAAAGCTTATAAATTTTTTTTTATACTTTAATAAAATAAATAAATATATTTAATATAATTTAAAATTTAAAAAATTTAATAAAATATATAAATTTTTTATATAAATAAAATAAGTTTTTTTTTAAACTAATAATTAACTTTAATTAATATAAACATATTTTTATTGTTTTATATTTATTAAGATATAAATAACAAAGCAAATATAACCGCTTTTTTTTATATAAAAAATGTTTAAATAATAACGTTTAAAAATTATAACTAATAAATAAACTTTTAGCTTATAATATTTACTCTTTTATATTATTATTATAATATTTACTATTATTTTTTTATTATATAAATTTAATAGGTAATAATAAAAAAACGTTTAAAAAATTAAAAATAAAAAAATGCTAATTTAGCACTAAAAATATTATTAGTACTAGCTTACACGCTCGACAATAAAATTTTATAATATATTTATAATAAAATAGCAAAGCTATATTTATATTATATATATTAATAAAATTTATTATTTTAAAATTAAATTATTATTTAATTAAATATTATATATACTGTTTTATTATATATTGCAGCTAAAATTAGCTTTATATTAAAATAATATATAAAAAATGCTAATAAAGCGGTTATAAAATAAATTAATACTAATTAAGCAAAATAAAACCTTATTATTATTATTTATAACTTTAATATATTAATATATATAGCAGACTTTTTAGTTAAATTATAATAGCAGATTTAAAAAAAAATTTTTTATTAAACGGTGTACGTTATGCGCTAGCCGCTTTAAGCTTAGCCTATTAACGCAAAGTGCAGTTTATTTAATATATTAAAGTTGCGGTTAATAAAAATCGGTTGGTCGGGTCTAACGCTTATACTAGCTATTTTAAAGTTAGCTTTTAAAAATAAAAGCTTTTTTTATACCTGGTTTAAAAAGGCCTTTAGTTATTAATTATTAAATTATTAATATTTAAAGATTATATATATATAAAAAAAAAAAGTGGCCGAGGTGTTTATATAGCCAAAATGTTTATATTGTACGTTATATTTATATATAAAGTTTATTTATTTAAAAAAATATTATACTTTATATAGCTAATTATAAATTTAGTTAATATTATTATATAAAAAATAAATATATTTAAAAAAAAGATTTTTTATTATATAAAAAAATAAAATATTAAAATAAAATAAGCTATAAATATATGAATTTTATAAAAAGTATATATAAGTAGTCGTTATATAAAAAGTGGTCTAGCGCGCATATAAAAATATAAAATATATAAAAAGCTTAAACATAATACGTGCATTTATTAAAACGTTATAAAAACGTTTAATAAAAATATATTCGATTATATTTAATTAATTTAATATATTATAGTTAAATTATTTTAATTATGCGTATAAAGGTATAAAAAAATTATTAACTAGCTTATATTATTAATTAGCTTATATTATACGTTATTTTTTATTTTAATAAGCTTTTTTTAAACGCTTTTTAATTATTTATTTTAAAATATTTAATAAGCGCGCTTTATTACCGCTTTTATTTTAATTATTTTTAGCCTAGCTTATAAAACTAATTTAATGCTTTATTTTTATATTTTTAATAGCATTATAAAGTTAATAATTTTTATAAACTATATAATAAATTTATTAAAAATTTTATTAAACTTTTTTAAGCTTTATATTTTTATTTTATTTTTAAACTTTATTATATTTTTAATTATAATAAACTTTTAATTTATTTATAATTAACTTTTTTTTTACTGTTTATATTAGCTTTTTTAAAAAAGTTTTTATTTTAATAACTATTTTAATTATTTTATAATTAAAACTTTTTTATTATAAAATTATTTAATATATAATTATTAATATTTTATTAATTTAAATTAAATTTATTATTAAGTTTTTTTAACTTTTTATTATTTTATTTAGTTTTAAAAAAAGTAATAAAAATAAAAATTTTTAATTATTAAATAATATTTTATTAACAGTTTTTTTAAAAACTTTTTTATTAAGCTTTTTTAAATTATATTTATTAAGCTTAGCAAATAAATTAAATAAATAATTATAGCGTTTTTTTAATATATATATTTATTTAGTTTTTATTATTTTTTATAATAAATATTTTTAATATAATTTATTTATTAATATATAATATAGCTTTATTGCTTTTTTAAATTATATAATAATTATTTTTAAAATAATAAATATTTTTTATTTTATTAATATTAACTTTTTAAATTAATATAAAATTATATTTTATTTTTTTTAATATTTATATAATATTAATTTTAAATTTTTTATATATATTTTAGCTAGCAATTTTTATTATAGTTATAATAATAAAATATTTTATATTATAAGCTTTTTAAAACGCTTTTTTTATTAATAATTTATTATTATTAAATATAATAAAAGCTAATATTTTAAATGCTATAGCTCATAGTATTAAAATTAAGTTTATAGTTTATATTATTATTATAGCTTTAATAATAATTTAAAATTATTTTAGCCAAGCTTTATATATAGTTTTTATATGCTTTTTTATTTTTTTATTTTTAATATATATTTATTTTTATATTTTATATTTATTATTATAATTAAAATATATAAACGCAACTTTTTAAGCTTTTATAAAATATATATTTTTATTTTTTAAATATTTTAATTTTTTATAATATTTATAATAAGCTTTTTAATATAATGCATTATAATATAGCTATAATTATAATAATTAAAATATTGCTATATTAACGCTTTAGCTATATAAAGTTTATATTAAAAAATTTTAATTTTTTTTAAAAAGCTTATTTTTATAAAGCTTATATATAATAGCACCGCTTTATATTTAGCTTTTTAATTTTTTAAAATTATTTTTTTATATTTAATAATTTTTTTATATATTTATTTTAAAATAATTAATACCGTTTTATTATTATAAATTTTTTATAGCTACACTATTAAGATTTTTTTAGCTAAAACTGTTATTTTATATTGCTATAGCTTAGTAGCGCTTTTAAAAGCGATTTTTTTCTATTTATTTAAAGTTTTTTTTAAAAAATTATAATTACATTTTTATTAAAAACCTTTTTAGCTATTATTATTTTTATTTTTAAAAATGCTATATTAACTGCTATTATAATTATTATTAATTTTTTTTTATTATTAAGTTTTAATTTTTAATTTTTATAACTATTTTTTTATTTTTATATTATAGCCGTATTTTTATTATAAAGCTTTATTGCGTTTTTATAGCTATTATTTTCGTTTAAATAAACGCTGCGCTTATTATTTGCTGCTATACGTTTTTTATTGCTTTTTATATTGCTTTATTAAAATTTTATTTAATAATTAGCTTTTTAAAATTGTTTTATTAGTTAATATTAAGCACAGTAATATTTTAAATAATAGCTAAAGCTTTTTAAAAATAATAAATAAAATATATATATATATAGCTTTTTATTATATTTTTTTTATTTTATTAATTATAATATTAGCTTTATTATTTTATTAAATAGTTTATATAATTTTATAAGCTTGCTTTTTTTAATAAAAAGTGCAGGCATATTTTATTATATTATATTAAAAAGCGCGTTAATAGTAAGTTTATTTATATAATTTTTAATTATATTAATAAAAAAAATTTTATTATTAAATTTATTATATTTTTATTAACGGTTATTATTATTTAATATATAACTTTTTATTTTATTAAGCTGTTTATTTTTTTTTTAATAATTTAAATTATTTTCGAGCTATAAGCGAGCTTATAAAATTATATATAAAAAATCGAAAAGTTTTTTTTTAAAAAAACTTTTTATTTAAATATTTAATAAGTTTATAACTTTATAATAATAAAATTGTTTTATTTATTTATATTATTAATATAAAATGCACTTTTTAAACGTTTATATTAAACGTTAATAAAAACTTTTTTAATATTATATTTATATATATTAAAATAAATAATAAAGTTTAAAAACTAGCGATTATAAATATAATAATTTAATATTATAATTAAAACTAAAAAATAAAAAAAACAAATTATAACGTAAATTAAAAAAATTATAATTTATTTAATATATTATAATTATAATTAATAAAAATCGGTTAGTTAAATTTAGCGTTTATATTAGCCGTTTTAAACCTAGGCTTTAAAAACGAAAGCTTTTTTTATACCTAGTTTAAAAAAGCTTTTAGCTTTAAGCTAGGTTTTTAAAATTATATAAAAAAAGCCCTCGGCGGCGGGAGCAGCAAACATCTACGATATTAAACAATAAGCCGTTAAATATAATGCTTTTAAAATTGCCGTTATTTTATTATTCAACCTGACATAGCTTTGACAGAAAATTATTATTTATTATTAGCATATATGCGCTGTACTTAGGTCGATCGGTAAGCCGTCCGGGCGGCGACTATCTTTTAACATTTATATTAATTAAAACATATTACGATCGAACAGTGTATGCGGCACATAGTGAATAGTTTTTGACTATGTACTAAATCTAGTTATATTTCGCCTAAGTTTCCTTCCGGCCCTGATACCGAAGATGGAGCACCCAGTTCCCCTCGAAATCGGCACCACGGCGGATCTTCGCGGCCTTCCGCCAAACCGTTGCCCCTAACCCTAGGTCGGCAAGATACACCTTCCATTCATCCGCCGCGGTAATATCGCCCGCCTCGTCCATTCCCTCCATAGCCTTCAAAAGACCCGACTTGGGAGCACCGAGCGCGACCACGTAGCGTGGCTGGACGTACAGCTTAGCACCGTCAATCACGTTAACTCTGCCTGACGAGGGCTCGATTCCACTCGGAATGTCGATTGCCATGACGAAAGCCTCATTTCGATTAGCCCACTCCATTAATTCGTAGGTAGTAGCTTGATCTGACTTGCGTAGTTCCTCAAAGGAGATGGTCAGTCCTAGCAGAGCATCCACGATGAGTGAGACAGAGATATGGGGAGAAGTGTTCAGGCTGTTCGAAGACTGTGCCAGGTATTCGAAAAGCTCCGACTTAGTGTAGACGGTGCCGCCAAAATTGCGAAAGAGCCGGATCTGCCTACGAACGTCGTCCAAGAGCTCACGTTCACGTTCGATACCAACAACACATACTAATGTGTGTATGTTTCGATTTCGGAGATGGCGGGCGGCCGCTATAGCACGTGCGCCAGACTTGTTATTACCTGCCACAACAGCAACAGTGTTTGTCGCTGGTGGTGAAGACGCGGCGGCTCGTAGTTGTATGGCTGGGTCAGCCAGAGCACGCATAGCCACCTCGCAGATCCCTCGCCCAGCATTTTCGGCCACGAGGTCTTCGGTCATGCCTAGTTCGTTACTGGCAACGTTTTCCACCACAAGCATCTGCAGATGCGTCACAGTATCGATACGACGGTTTGATGCCAACGTATACAATCCCGGAAGCGCCAGGGCAGCCGGCGATGGCTTTCAAACAGATTAGCGATATACGTCGACGACAAAGGCGAGGCCTATTCACTTACTCCGGAGTTTACACGACTGGGCCCGGCGGCGATGGCACTAGCGCTCGTCTTACGTGACCGAGAGCGCCGAGTTGTTGACATTCGCGACTCGCCCCGGAGACGGGAGCTCCTGCCACTCCCTTCGCGGCCGCTCAGAGTCTCGCCGCCTTCATTCACAAGATCATCATCGGCCTCGCTTCTCCAAAAGTCGCCGGGTGTCTCCCTGGTAATCTTGGAGGCAGACGGTGGCGCGTCCAGAACGTTCTCGGTATAGTGTAGATTCCTCCCACCGGCCGTCCCTGGTTTCGGGCGAGGAAGCCGGTTGTGGGATACTAGCCTGTCTGCGTCGTCGATCTGATCCTGCTCCCGCATCTCGTTGAAGATGGTCCGCTTGTCAAACTTGGCGAGGCTACCCTCAAAGTCAAAGTCACCTGCCTCTTGGACATCGGTCACATCCTCGGAGGCCCAGCCGTCGGCCCCGGGATCGGCACGTCTCTTCTGACTTCGCAACGACGCGAATGGTTGGAAGGACTTGGTGGATTGGAGAATGGGGGTCTGTCGCCAGCCCTTTGTCTGATTCGTCGGTCGGGCGCTGGAAGTAGAGGGCGCCTGGCTCGGATTTTGAGCATCTTGCTGTCGCTTGTTCCGTTTCCCCCTCTTGCGTTCTCGGGGGCCAGATCCGGACCCGGCGACCTTGGCGGTAGGTGTGAGATCCTGGTGACCTTCCTGGAGGCCATCCCCTGCCGCGTCATCGGCCTTTGCTGCGGTTACTGCTATTAGAGTATTTGATGGTGTCTGGAGAGTCAGACTAGAAATGGGAGGCAGACGAGCAGTCGTTGTTTCTGTTGTGTCCGTTTCCCCAGGCGAAGAATAGACCAGCCTATCGACAAGGCTGGCTATAATAGGAGCTCGAATTGTTTCGTTTGGTTGTGCTTGGCGAGGGTGGCCTGTGTGAATTGTAGGCTTCCGAGTCATGCTGACAATGGCAGGGTCATGAAATGTAGCTTGCGCCTGAATGGGAGCAGCAACAGGGGCGGTGGTGGGTGAGAGGGCTGGGGGTATCATTGGGAGTGTGGGCTCTAACGTCTGTAGCCGTGTGATGTCTAATATGTTGTCGGCAATGATGTCCAGCCGCTCGAACTTCTCGCTTGTGCCAACCACGGTAGCTGCGCACATTGCTGCTGCGTCAGTCCACAAGTAGGCAGGTAGGCAGGTAGGCAGGTAGGCAGGTAGTCGGGCAGGAAGATCAGACGCTCTGTATAAGGCATGGAGAGAGGGGAGAGGGGCTGTTGATCTTACCATTGTTGAGCGTGAGGCTCTGTTCTGGCACCAGGTTGCTTAAGATACCGGTGACCCGTTCACCTGGCGGATTCTTGAGCAAGACCTCATATGGTCCGCCGAGCCAATGTGACAGGGCGGATGGCTCCATCTGATCGCTGCTGACGCAACCAGGCCAGCCAAACCTTGGCGGCCAACGTGAGAAAACCTCCTGGGCAAGGATAACACAAGAATCTCAGCAGCTGCAGGAGTGTTGGTCTATTGTGCAGTTGATTGGATTGCAAGACAGAGGTTGGTATAACAAAGCCAGCCTATGACATACAACACAAAATGGCTGCTTGGAGGAATGGGTTTATTGCCTGCAGCCGGCTGTATATAAGTGCAGAGGCAACAAGTTAAAGTATGTAAGGTTGTTTTAGACAGCGTCAGTGTTAAGAGTATTAGTTCTGGACAAGATGGTTATTGTTTGTTTTGGTGTAGGAAAGTAGGTTTATGTAGATGGAGGTAGGTTACCTTACCAAGAAAAGCATGTGAATTAGGTGTACCTAACCTAGACTACATTACCTAAAGAAGTAGGTACATATGTATGCTTGTCCTCAATGGAGGCAGGCACAAACATCATCACAATCTTATCGATAAGACCTTACATGACTGGAAGTAAATAGACCACTGGTAAATACACACCATTTCACTTTGCTCAACAGGTTAAGATAAATCAGTAACTGGTAGGTAGTAGATAGCCAGGAACATAAGATACTAGGTTAAATGCCTGCATTCAGTAATTGTCACAGTGGACAATATTAATCTCATTTGCCATCCATCCAATGTGAGCCTAAGGCTAACTTTGAAGATAAACCCTCTTTGAGCATACCCATTGAGCCTTACCCTATTTTCTATCCCAGACAAATTGAGGTTCTAACGCCTCCACTCACTTGTGGCTGTTTGCATAGGTGAACAATACTGGAAGCTTACAAATATATCTTCAATGTATGAAGTACACATGTAGTATATACTCAACATACCTACATATGTTCAACGTATACCTACATATGTATGTCTGTATTGTTGATATGTATAATTGGTACAGCGCACTGATGATCTACAATGAGAGGGTATAGCAAAGGTATATCACACCTCATATAAGTAAGGTAACATGGGATGACAGGGGCTTCCTCCTTCCTCCTTTCCATGCCCTTATTTGCCCCCCACCACAAAGTGCGCCTATTGATGCAGACCATAGTATAGGTAAATCAGTTAATTGTATGCCGCCCCCATAGCTTCTTCCTCATCCAAATCCACCACGGTCATCCCTTTCCTCTTGCTTGTTGAGGTGGATGATGTTGCTCCTTTATACGCGAGTTCTGACAGGCCTGGCGCATTCTTCGCCTTGATCGCTGACTCGGCACTGTAGAGTTTGTTGTAAAACTGGATAACACGAGGGTGCGCCATGACCTTGCCCTTCTCAAATCGCAGCACTTGGAGCCCATTTTTGCTGACCGCCCGGCTGAGAGCAACATACGCCTGCCCCTTCTCAAATATCTTGCCAAGGTCTACTTTGACCCGCTCCAAGGTCTGGCCCTGTGCCTTGTGGATCGACAGCGCCCACGCGAGTATCAATGGCAACTGCTTGCGAGAAGCCTGGACCTCGCCATCAGGAAGCTCAACCTTCCACTCTTCGGGGATGCAGAGGATGACGCGGTGGGTGCCATCCGTCGCTGTAAAACGTACTACAGGGTATTCCTTCAAATCCTTCTTGTTTTCGGAATCACGACTGAATGCCTTGATTTTCTTTTTTGAGCTGCCATCCATATCTGCATCGCCATCCACACCCAAACCATATTCGTCGCCTGCCCACGTTTCAAACACGGCCTCGGCCATAAAATTTATCACTTTGCCGAGCGAACCATTCACCAGCGTGTCATCCATGTTCTTGATCAGCATCACCTGGGCTCCCTTTTTCAAATCCAGGAACTTGGGCGCCATCATGTTCGCTAGTAGCTTATCGCGGATATTGGGGTCTCCACTGTCGTAAGCCTCGTAGTGATGTGTTTCCCCTGGGAGATTGCGTAGCCGTGACTCATTGGATCTCTCAACTTCCTGGCGAGTAGGGAACCTGTGTGATTGATTAGCATGCATTTCTCGTCACGGCAAGGACAGGCGCGTAAGCTACAGTTCGGTGACGGCCAAGCCGTCTTCAAAGGTCAGCGGTCGTGCGAGGCCCTTGAACGTATGAACGCTATCGTCGCTGATCTTGCCGAGACGCATCTCGTTGAGCATCCCCGCGAATTCTGTACCCGAGTCAGCGGACTGCCACCCGAACTCCGCCGGTGGCGGCTGGGCCATGAGGCTTACGAGGATCCTTTTGACGAAAAACTTGTGTCAGGCCAATTGTGTGATCGATTGAGGTACTCCAGGTCGCTGCGTCGAATGCAAACTTGGCCTCTTTTTTTCCACCATCGGGCACCGGAGGTAGCTGGAAAAAGTCCCCCGTAATGACGAGTTGAATGCCACCAAAGGCCCGACCATTGTTTCGTATGGTACGAGCTATTTGAGAGAGCTTATCGAAGAGATCGCCGTCTACCATGGAAACTTCGTCAATGATAAGTGTCTTGGTCTTGAGCCACCTGTTCTTTGCCTTGCCGTTTCGGCGGATCTTTTTAACTAGTGCCTGCGCATCCTCCTTGCCTAATCCAATGCCGGCGAAGCTATGCAGTGTCTGGCCGCCAATGTTGCAAGCAGCGAGTCCTGTGGATGCCGTCACGCTGAGACGTTCGGGCTCCCGGGCCCACTTCTTCTTGAGTTCTGCGATGATAGCTCGCATCAAGACGGACTTGCCAGTTCCCGCAGGACCGGTAAAGAACACACTCTGCCCTTTCTGAACTACGAGATCGAGGACGTGCTTCTGTTCCGAGCTTAGAGGGATTGCCGAGACCGTTGCTTTCCTGATGCCATGATGGTCAGCGACGGCATGCATCTCGTCTGGGGACACATGTGCTTCGGATTCTGGCCTCTTGCTCTGGCTCTTGAGCTGTTTGCGTCGTTCCTTGACATCACTTTGTGTAGCGTCCCAGTAAAGAGTTGTCTTGCTAGTCGATGTCGTCGTTGACAGAGTAGTATCACGGGTAGCTGAGAATGGCGGATCCGACTCGTTGTCCGGGTCCGACTTGATATCACGGATCCAGGTCTTTGGTAGTGTCCTCTTCTTCGCAGGGGGCGGGCCGTGAGTTGGAGGTTCGCGCTTGATCTTCTGCGGGTTTGCTGGGGGGAACATATGATGTTGGGGAGAAGAAGACCAGGGTATCTGGCTTGTTGGAAGCGTAGCAGTAGTAGTAGTAGTAGCAGCAGCAGCGACAGTGGTCGCAGACTGGGCTGCCGAAGAAGGTTTTGGTTGGAAGGCGGGCGGTATAGGGGGCAATGAGGCCGGGCACTCGTAGTCAAGCTCGAGAGCATCGTCGTCGCTCAGGTCCTCCTCACTCACGAAGACGGAGCCTATTGTTCTGCCGAGGGAGTGAGACTCGCTAGTAGAAGAACGATGGTCGAAGGACCCGGCATTGCTGCATATGGACACAAGGCTGCTGGCACGCGACATGCCGGTAGAATTGGGTGTCGGGAAGAGAGGCTTCACGCTTGGGAGGGCTTGGGCGTTGCCGGATGCCGGCCTCAGCTGACCGGCACGGCGGGTGGTGGCCAAGGGAAAGGCGGCGGGACTGGGTCTGTTCGACGAAGTTGCCCATGAGGTGATCTCACGCTGTTGCGAGGACGAAGGGCTGGAGGGGAACAGGTGGCGCGCGAGGTCGGACTTGGTGTTGCCGCTGCCGGCGGTGGGGGGTGCGGCGGCGGTGCCTTTCGCCCTGTCCCTCGCTCTGCCCAGCATCACGTCACAAGAGGCGGAGGCAGTGGTGGCGGAATATGGACGGCACGGCGGCGAGGATCTGGTGAGGAGCCGTGAGGGCGAGAGTGAGAGCGAGAGTGAATGGCCGGGCGTGCAGGGACAGGGTGACGGTCGCAGGGCCAGGACTCGAGTTACGCCAGCATTCATCCAGGAAGAGGTTTGGTGATGCTCAGACGCGGCGTAGGATGGCGGCAGGACAGGCGATTGGCATGGATTGTGGAATGGCCTCGAAATAGGTCATAGGTGTCTTGGCGATGGCTCGATTAACCTAGGTACCTAAGAAGTAGGTACCTCAGTATTTAATATTCTTTAATCTTGAAGCTCATACGAAGGAGGTTAGGTGGAACTTTACTTCCATATCTGCACGTTATCTGCAGGTACTACCTAGTTATTGTATACTTACTAAGAGGTAGACAGGTCCCAATGCTACGTGATGTAGGATTTGGGTGTGGTAGGTGGCAGGTACATTGATCTGATCTGTGATTGCCGTTGTTGTTGTTGTTGTTGTTGAGTCTCGTTCTGGTACGGCCCGAGTCCCTCCCCAGGTTCGTTGTGGGTGGATACCTCTTGAGATAATTGATTGATTTCGGCGCGTGTGCGTTAGCTCGGACGCGTGTGCCTGTAAACTTGATGTAAGAGCCCCTCTCTTCGAGCTTCGCACCTCCCCCACTGTCTGCAATGTTTCACAGTGCTAGGTGCATAATGTACTTAGTGTACAGCAGGTAGCACACTGTGTTGTATCTGATGTACTGGCGTATTTGCACTGTACGAAGTATCACGAGTAGACTTCAATATGCAAGTTGACGTCTGCCTGGTACCTTACCTTTTTTACTGCCTGTGCACTTACTGACCTACAAGAAGTGGTTACCTACTGCTACGGCCTTTGTGAAACAGAAAAGAAAAGAAAGACCCGAAAAATTGCCATTTACAATCTACCGATACTGATGCCATAATAGTAACCCGCAATGCGCAAGACAACAGGAAACTGCATGGCTGCCTGGTATCCTCTTGTTGGCTCGCTCAGCATACCAGCAACGGCTCTTGTTCGCTCGCAGTTCACACACGTTTGAGTGAATATATCGGTTCCGGTGGCTTAATGGTATGCCCATAGGTCGTCGGAACGTCTCTCTCCCCCTTGCATTCGGGCAATTCCATGGTCGTAGTCTTGGTTTGGTCCTTGAAGCCCTTCCTTCACCATGACCACTTCTCGCAGACGTGACCGCGACCCAGGTGCCGTGGATGAAGAGGAGCGCCAGTACGCCACCGGCGGCCACACACTGAGCGAGCTGGATGAAAAGTAGGCCTCTTGCTTCATTGTATTTCCTACGCCCCGTCTTCCTACTCCGGCCCTATCCGTGTCCGCACTAACATGCTCGCTCGTCTGCTCTCTCAAGGTACCCGAACAGGCCCAAGAATCACGGCAAAACACTCTTCTTCGCCGAGTTGTATAAAGGCCTCTTCGATCCGCTGAATGCCAATAAGAGCCACCCGGCTCGGCGAGGAGGAGGACGCGGGGCGTCGAAGCTGACCCCGCATGAGTACCGTCGTCGTATCGTTGAGCGCTTCATCTCTACCTGGCGTAATGAGGTCGGCAATGACTTCTTCCCTGCTTTGCGCCTGATCCTGCCTACTTCGGACCGCGAGAGGGGCATGTATGGCCTGAAGGAGAACGCCATCGCCCGTCTGCTCATCAAGCTCATGAAGCTCGACAGGCACTCCGACGATGCGCAAAGTCTATTGAAGTGGAAGCGCCCAGGCCAGTCCAGCACGGCCGGCGACTTTGTGGATCGCTGTTACAACGTGCTAGCCAAGCGGCCCGTGCTTATAGAGCCCGGCGACATGCGCATCGCCGATGTGAACGAGTTGTTGGACAAGCTCGTGGCCGTCTCTGGTGAGAAGGACCAGTTGCCCATCATCCAAACCTTCTATCAGCGTATGGATGCTGAGGAGTTGAAGTGGCTCTTCCGTGTCATCCTCAAGCAGATGAGGATTGGCGCTACCGAGAGAACCCTCTTCGAACTGTGGCATCCCGATGCCCAACATTTGTTCAATGTTTCGTCGAGTCTTAGGAGAGTGTGCTGGGAACTATACGACCCCAGCGTCCGTCTTACGGGCGATCAGACTAGCGTCGCCTTGATGCAGTGCTTCCAGCCCCAGCTTGCCGCCTACGAGATGGCCACGTCATTTGACAAGATAATCGACAGACTGAACGCCTCAACCCGTGAACCCGGCAGTAAACACAACGAGTTCTGGATCGAGGAGAAATTGGATGGGGAGCGAATGCAACTGCATATGCTCGAGGACGATGGCATCGCAGGCGGCAAAAGATTCTGCTTCTGGTCGAGAAAGGCGAAAAACTATACATATTTGTATGGCGAGGGTTTACACGATGAAGCGAACTCTTCTTTGACGCGCCACCTCAAAAACGCCTTCGCACCGGGCGTGCGTAACATCATTCTCGACGGTGAGATGATCGTCTGGGATCCCCTCCTCAAAAAGGTCCTGAAGTTCGGCACGCTTAAATCGGCTGCTCTGGAGAGCGGTGTCTGGAACCCCTATGAGCGGGATGCGCCCCGGCCCGTCTTCCGGGTTTTCGACATCGTTTATCTCAATGGCCAGTCGCTCACACAATACACCCTCAAAGATAGACGCAATGCTCTCGCCAGGGCCGTCCCTGGCGAATCGCATCGTCTCGAGGTACACGACTATGTGGTGGCTACGAATCCCGACGAGATAGAGCCCATGCTTCGCAAAATCGTCTCGGACGCGTCCGAAGGCCTCGTGGTCAAGAACCCGCGTTCTATGTATACGGTCGGCTTGCGTGTTTCCGACTGGATTAAAGTCAAACCAGATTATATGGATGGTTTCGGCGAAAACGTCGACGTTGTCATCATAGGTGGATATTACGGATCAGGACGTCGTGGCGGCAGATTGGCGTCGTTCATGTGCGGCCTTCGCGTCACAGCGAGCGATATCAAAGCCGGCGCACATCCAGAAAAGTGTTACAGCTTCATCAAGGTTGGCGGCGGATTCCGCGCTGAAGACTACGCCGAGATCCAACAGCTCACGGAGGGCAAGTGGATGGATTGGGATGCCAAGAAGCCACCGAGCAAGTATATCCAGCTAGCAGGGGGAGAGAAATACCAATACGAGCGGCCCGATGTGTGGATTCGCCCCAGCGAATCTGTTGTCATATCAGTCAAGGCAGCGAGTGCTGAAGAGACGAGTTCGTTCGCAAGCAGATTGACCCTCCGGTTTCCTCGGTTCAAAGAACGGAGACCCGACCGAAACTGGGACCAAGCTTTGGATTATGAAGAATTTGAGAAGCTGGTAGCCGAAGGCAAGAAGACAAACGAATTCCGGATGGAGAAAAAGCGACAGCGCGGCACCAAGAGAATAAAAAAGGAGCTTGTGATAGCCGGACATGAGGATATAGACCCGGGGACATTTGCGGGACCCAAGTCAAAGGTTTTCGACGGCCTTGAGTTTTGTGTGCTGACGGACTGCACAAAGCCCGTAAAGAAATCCAAGGCACACTTAGAAATACTTATTAAGGAGAACGGCGGGAAGATATCGCAGCGCGTAGCCCATGGCACGGGAATGGTCTTCGTGGCGGAGAGGAAAGTTGTCAAGGTCGCCAGTTTGATCAAAGCGGGCGAAGTGAACATCATCCGGCCAAAGTGGCTCCTGGATTGCGTCTCTCAGGGCGACGGCGGCTTTCTTCTTCCATATGAGACGGGCCATTTGTTCCATGCCTGCGATGCCATGCAGAGCGCTGCTGAGGAGAACACGGATGACTTCGGCGATAGCTACGCGCGAGATTTGGACATTGTAGAGCTCAGACAATTGCTACAGCACATGCCAAAAAAGGAGGCTATAGGAACCCCTTTCCAGGAGCAGAGCTTTCTCGAGCAGCTTGTTAAGCACGACCACAATCTTGGCCAGACGCGAAGTCACTTGTTTAGAGGCATGGTTATCTACCTAGCGGGAGCCGAAGCTGTACTCCCGTTATGGGCATATCAAATGAGAAATCGGATCCGATTTGGGGGTGGGGTTTTACAGCATAGCCTCGACGACAAGTCGATCACGCACATCATCATTCAATGCAAGGACGAGGCTGTGGAGAGAGAGACCGCTGCCCAGGTCCGGTCGACGATCAGTTCACGACGCCCCCTGCCGAGGATCATCTCAGCACAGTGGGTGGCGGACTGTTGGAATAATCGAACAGTCGTGGACGAGGAAAGATATGCGCCGGTATAGGGCTGAAGACAGCAGTGAACCGTCGTCTATTGACTACCTCACTTATTCGTCGGGCGACCCACAACTTGTCTTTCCCGCAGGCGCTCAATTAGGGCGCGAGAAACAATTTGGGTAGAATGGCTGATGTATTCTCTCTCGCCCGGAGCACAACCTTCAGATCCTTCCCTTACTTGCCAATGGTCAGGAAGATACGGTCACCAATATCTCCGAGGCCAGGCTTAAGCATTCCATTGGGCGTCAGTGCGCTATCAACGCCTGCTACCCATATCTCTACAGCTTCAGGCCACTCGGCCGCGGCGTGCTTTACACCTTCTGAGGCGGCGATGACAGACAGGACGACAATCCTCTTGACACCCCATTCCTTTAGGGTCTGAATAGCGGCGACACATGTGCCGCCAGTAGCTATGACGGGATCGAGGACGACGGCCAGACTCGAGGGATGGGCGCCCGGCTGGCCGGTTACAGTGTGGTTGGGGAGGTTGTTGTAGTACTCGACGGGCTGGAGGGTCGTCGGCTCACGGTACAGGCCGAGATGATGTACTGGGACGGGCGCCGGGAGAAGTGTTTGTACGGCTTTCGTCGACGGTCAGCAACGAGCGTGCAAGAGAATAAATAAATGGAACCAACAAACCATCGATCATGGCGAGGCCAGACCTCAGGATAGGCACGAGGGATATCTCTTGTGGGTGGGTTGACGTGGTTGTGTATTCGTATCCGATGGGCGTCTTGTCCTGACGTGAGACAATGCGCGTATTAGTGAAATGATCGCAAGCGGTTGAAGAAGCATAACCAGAGAAGGGGGGGGGAGGGCTACTTTGGGCCCGTCGACTACGCTAAGGGCGGAGGCAAAGGCCTCACAACCGACAATGAATGCAATGTCATGGACAAGAGACTTGACCTCGCGAGCTTCGGTGTCCTTGGACCGGAGACGGCTGAGTTTCGCGAGCAGACACGGGTGCCTGGAGACGTGAACATTGGGCGGTAGCGACATGATCTATCTAACTAAGTATGCACTTATGGGTGTTCAACTATCTCGTCGATACCGAGATAACGTTTGAAAAACAGGAGAAGTGGGCTGCGAGGAACCTACTCGCCGCAAACGAAGAAAATAAAGAAGAACAGAAAGATATCTGTAGAAAGCGGCAGGTGAGTATACACATGTGCTACGGTATCTACATGTAGGTGGTAGCTATGATGTTATACCTTACCCAAGATACTTAGTGAGGTACTGCCTGTAGCCGGGAGCGGGGATTGCCCCGCGACACGGCTCTCCCATCCTTGAAAGGTACCTCCACCTAAGGTCCCTGTCGAGCTGTATCTATCAGGTACTTAAGGGACGAGATACGCGTGTACTTCCCAATGTTAATACAGTGGGGTAGTCATGTGACAACGCCGTATTTATACCTCTCAATGCATCCTGCCACGACCTGACTCTATCGTGCACCATCCCACGTTATACCACTGCGCAGAGTACGTTATATGAAGAGCGGTCTATATGAATCAGCCGGAATCCACCTGCAGCTCGAGGATGTACCTCGCCTAGCCTAAACTTGCCAAGGTCATCTGAAGCCAAGGTGCAAGTTCCCTCTCCACCCTTCGAGGCTTGGCGAGTACTTATATATTTATTTCACTTTCGAGACCCGGTCCTGAGCCTCCATTCGCCCGAAACTTGAGGCCGGGCTCCGAGGGGCCGGTCATGGTCATGATCATTGGATAGAGAGACGATAGGGACGGAGGAGCCTACAACGTCAATGCACGTCATGATCCGTCCGACCTAAACATCCCATTCTCCTATCATACCATGACACCTTACAGGGCTGCCGGGTCTGCGAGGTCAAGAAGGCCGTCCGGGACCACACCAAATCGGGATGCCGCTCCATCACGGCGCCGATCCGCTGCAGACCCGGCGCCGATGGCGACGGACCCCAGCGATGTGAGCTATGTGGTCCCGGACTCGTATCTAAGCCTTCCCGAGGTCGACGCAGTACCCTCCCTACAGGACCGCAATGAGCTGTCTCGCCTTGACAGCCGTTCTGTCGAGGAACTGGCCTCCCGTCTCCGGTCTGCCGAAGGGCTGTCGCATCGGCCATCCTCGCTCGCCGAAGGACAGCCTGAGCAAGCCCGTTCCGTCCAGTCGCCTAGGGCCCTCTCCAAGCCTTTCACCGAGTTCTACACCATCTCTTATCTCATCCTATTCGCCATCCTCGGCACACTCGCCCGGCTTGGCCTACAAGCACTCACCTCGTACCCCGGCACCCCCGTCTCATTCAGCTCCGTGTGGCCCAACTTTGCCGGTAGTCTCATCATCGGCTTCCTGACCGAAGACCGCATGTTGTTCCGCTACGAGAGCGGCACCACGCTGACTTCCAGCCAGCCAGCGGCCCAGGCAAAGAAGGACGAGGAAGCCGGTTCCCCCGGCTCCCAGCGCGTGGCGAAGGACCTCGCCGCCGCCAAGACGGCCCATATGGCCGTCAAGAAGACTATTCCCCTCTACATTGGGCTCGCCACCGGCTTCTGTGGTTCGTTGACTTCCTTCTCCTCTTTCATTCGAGATATCTTCCTGGCCTTGTCCAACGACTTGCCGATGCCTGATGGCACCACCACCCCCCGTAACGGAGGTTACTCATTCCTGGCCCTGCTCGCCGTCACCATCGGCACCGTCTCTCTCTCCTTTTCGGGCTTCCATCTCGGGTCCCATCTGGCTGAAGCCTTGGAGCCCGTGACCCCATCCCTCCGATATGCCTTGTCCGGCAGGGTAGTCGATCCACTCGCTGCGGTGTTAGGCTGGGGTTCTTGGATCGGAGCTGTTGTCCTCTCCATCGTACCGCCAGATAGATATAGCAACCCTGGCGCATCCGAATTCTGGCGCGGCCGAGCCACCTTCGCCATCGCATTCGCGCCCTTGGGCTGCCTTGCGAGGTTCTACGCCTCGACTCATCTCAATGGACGCCACGCGGCGTTCCCACTGGGCACTTATACCGTGAATGTGGCAGGTACGGCGGTCCTCGGGCTCGCCTGGGATCTCGCGCACGTTCCCGAGGGTGGTGTCATCGGATGTCAGGTGTTGCAGGGCATCGAAGACGGGTTCTGTGGATGTTTGACCACGGTATCCACGTGGATTGTCGAACTATGTGTCCTCAGGCGCCGCAAAGCTTACCTGTACGGAGGCACGAGTGTCGTTTCTGCGTTGTTACTTATGATAGCAATCATGGGCGGCTTGCGCTGGAGTCAAGGGTTTTCGCCGCTGCTTTGTGTGCATTGACACCCTCACCTGCGAGGAACCCGGCCTTTCTCTAACACTATAGTTGTATCCACCTGGGATGCTAGGCCCCTAGGCCCCATCACGACATATGATGCCCACTCTGTTTAGGCTACGATTCTCTAAACTACTTCGAGGCCCAAGGACCGTAGTTATTTTCGATGTACCATTAATGGACCGCCGCTTTCTGCTGAGTGGCTACACAAACTCCGCATGCTGTTGCTGCTGCCCTTTACCATATTGCATTTAATAACGTTTTAGCCTTGCTATGTTTATTAATTACCATAAGTGTAGTCTAGGGATTTTGGAACAAGACTAGATATGGACATCCCCTGTAACTTAGCTACAACTATTGAGCACCTAGGTAGATGCTAAACTCTGTCGGTGCAATCTATCGTTCTGATTCCGACACGTTCGAGTTTGGTGTAGATCCCATGCACTTGGCATCCACGCTTGCTTGGGGATTAGCACCTTGGATGGAGATTGTACTGCATCTCCGATGGCTACTTACACGCCCGTTTGATCCGGGGGGATGGATGGGATGGGACAACCTCCACTTTCAATATTGGTTAGGCAGACGTTCGGGCTGCATAACGTGAGAACTCTCGACCCACGACGCTGACGACGCTGGAGATGCTTGGAGTTTTCTAATCAGTTAAGTAGTCTCAGCCTTTGTTCGTCTCATTCGACGACCACAATCATGTTTTTGATGTATATAGCATTCTTAAACTCCGGTGGTGCTTTTCGTACCTGCGGGATAGTAAGAGCAATCCGTGTGGAAGTGGACGGGGTGTATGGGTGACGATCATTGGTAAAGTAGGTATCCGTAGATAAGTAAGTAGCCTAGGTTAGCAGGTAGCTAAGATAGTATTCTTATCATGACGTTACATTAATGCCATTCACCTAACCCAATGCGTGGGTGTCCTTGATAGAATACCCTATGGGAAACGATTTCCACCGTCTCCGCATCGTCACGCAGGGTGACGATGACACCATTGGGTCGAGATATTTGCAATATCGACTACCAAATCGAGCTCCCACCTGCATGAGGAACCATTCGAGCTACCATTCGAGCCGCAACCCACGAGGCCAAGCTCGGATTGGGCCATGAGCACCACCACCACTTGGTCCCTCCATTTATTAAATAAGTAGTTAGGACGATCGCCTCCGTCCAACGACTTTCCAATGGGCATCCCACCTCGCCCTCATTCATACCACCAACACCGGAGAGATGGATGAGAAATCCTCCGTCGGGGCTGTCGGGGCTGTCACGGCCAGCAACCCAGTTGGCTCTGGCCAGTCCTTTTCCGAGAAGACACTGGCATCGTCGAGGGACTTGGACGAGACGTACAATACGTATAAGCAGCAAGATGGGCTGGATCTTGATCCGCATGACGACCGCCAGGTCCTGCGGAGAATAGACATGCACCTCCTGCCCCTTCTCATGGGAACCTACTTCCTCCAATACCTCGACAAGAGCGCCATCAATTCGGCGTCCGTTTTTGGGCTGAAGAAGGGCACGCATCTAGTGGGACAGCAGTACTCATGGCTCACATCCCTCTTCTACATCGGTTACTTGGTGGCTCAGCCTGTGGCGGGTTACGCTCTCCAGAGACTACCCCTGGGCAAGTTCATCGGCTCTACCATTCTCGGTACGTATGCGCTCTCCTTCGGCGCTTGGAAACATGCTGGGAGACGGCTACTGACCGACGTTCACCGGGCTAGTCTGGGGCGTGCTTACGATTACCACACCGGCGTGCACCAACTTCGCCGGGATAGGCGCGAGCCGGTTTCTCCTCGGCGTCTTCGAATCCGTGGTGAACCCGGGTTTCGTGCTGTGTCTGTCCATGTGGTTCCGCGCCGACGAGCAGCCCCTGCGCATGGTGACGTACTACTGCATGAATGGCGTCGCGGGCATCGTCGGCGGCCTGTTAGGTTATGCTATCGGGCACATCACGACCGGCTTGCCGCAGTGGCAGTATGTATTCCTCATCTTCGGGTCCATCAGTATCGCGTTCGGTGTCGTTTTTCTGGCCTTCATGCCGGATCTGCCGACTACGGCTCGCTTCCTCGACCCCCGTCAGAGGATCATCGCCGTCGAGAGAGTTGCGCGGAACCGTCAAGGCATCAAAAATCACCACTTCAAGACCTATCAGATGTGGCAGTGTTTACGTGATCCCAAGACGTGGATTCTATTCGTCATGTCCGTGGCAGCGCAGGTACGATCATCAGCTAAGAAGAGCCTCATCACCATCTTTATCCCCTGGGGAGTTTAATGCGACTTTTCGTCCCTTGGCATTCGCTAAGACTAAGGTCCACCTATTGCTAACACTGACTCTCTGAATAGATTCCAAATGCGGCGCAATCTTCGGTAAGTCATTGATTGGATAGCGAGGCTCTCGTCGGCAATCACTAATAGCGACTGGCTACGGGCGCTAGTTCACATCCATTATTCTCGAGACCTTTGGTTTCGACGTTTTGGAGACCCAGTATATGCAAATACCGGGCAACGCCAGTAAGTGGGATCACTAATTCGCTTTGATCCTGCCGGCGTAGTTGCTGTGACGAATGGGGTCCTCTCGTTCGTTGTCCATCAACTGCACCGGGGGCAGGCGATTCTCTCTCGGGGCGCTACGGATGCTAAGCTGAGATGCCACAGTCCAGATCGTGTCGCTCCTCGTATCGGGTTATATCGGCTCCAAGTTCCCCAACATGCGGTGCGCCGTCATGCTGGTTGGTAATCTCATCTGCGTGGCAGCCGGCGCTGCTCTCGTAGGACTTCCATCCGGGCCCGATGGAACGGATAACAAGTGGGGACGGCTCGTGGCTCTCTGGCTCTGCTCGTTCCAGTCGGTTGGATTCAGCATGAGCTTGACCATGGTCAGCAGTAACGTAGCAGGGTATACCAAGAAACAGCTGACTGGAGCGATCCTCTTTGTTGGGTATTGCGTCGGTAATGGTAACTATTCCCAGTCTCAGATCGATCTGCCCGTGTTTCCAATGGCCGCTCGTCTGGTTTGAGTGATAGTCGCTGACCTTGAGCAGTATGACTCTCCCTCCTTCAGTCTCGATTGCTCTCGCATCAATCCACTGTAGAACCGGACCTTTAGGAAAGCTTGCTCAGCTAGTACCAGATCATCGGCCCCCAGACGTTCATCGAAACAGAGGCCCCGCTCTATACTTCTGCATGGTGAGTATAAAGCCCGTCGTGTCCTTGTGCTTTCCGGCTATGGCCAGTGTTTGTGCTAAAGACTAACCATCGTATGTACAGTGAGTTGAGACCCGGTGCTCCCTCTCCAGCATCAGCTACGCCTGCGCCTCGGCGTCGATGACAACCAGAAGTGGTAACTTGGAATGGATATGATACACTAATACGAGCAACCTTGTTCTTGCAGATATCGCGTAAGTGATAGCCGCAGTGCTTTTTCATAGCTTGCCATCTTAGACGGACCCGGCTGACACGATGCAGGATCCTCGTCGGCTACTCGGTGAAGACGCTGATGGTCGTCGTGTTGTTGGTCTACATGTGGGCCGTCAATAAAAAGCGAGACCGAGAGGCTGCGGTTTCCGGCGCCGGGTTGACCGCAGAGCAAGAGAAGGAAGCCATTGAGAAAGGGTGAGTTACTTGCGCTGGCGTCATTTTCTTCCCCTTCGCCTCTTCCCCCGGCTTCCAAGTCCTCCAATTGAGAGCCGAGATGTCTCGGGAGCGTGTTTTTGACAGCATCAGAGCTGTTACGCAGAGAAAGAAGTAATTACTGACGCCAATGGTTACCTATAGAATGCAGGATGTAACCGAGCTTGATAATCCCGGGTTCCGGTACGTCCTATAACGACCGGTGTGCTTACAGCAACGTCGTCCAATGCGCTGCCAACGGGACGGATGTCCCCGTCATCATGGGCACCAAGTCGGTGCCGGGATGATGAATGATTTTAGCTTTCTGGTGCACAAGTGCTAGAGTACTTATTTATGCAGACACAGTGCGTTACTTAATCCAAAATAGACGCCCCAGAAAGTACGCCATCCTCGCTAGAGGCGCGCTAGAGGTGACAGAACCTACACTAAGTAGATCTGGGTAGAATGTCCACTAGACGCCTACTCTTAGTGTGTGTAGGTGCATTTTATAGTACTAACAGTTTGCTGCTAAATGTATGTCCGTCGCGATGCCTCTTTGTAGCGAGTGGGATATTGTAGAGGTGATAGGGCCTAGTATATAGAAGCTACCGTGAGGAGTTGCCCTATACACGATCCCTTATGTTTTAATGCTACACTACCACCTACTGTACATAAGTAAATACTTTAAGTAAGTACCTACCTAGGTACTTATAGATGTGCGTTCTAGGTCCCCGTCTAGTTGGATCTGTGGCTTACAAGTCAGTAAGTCTACAGATCGGTACTAAAATGGGTAATAAATTAGAAGGAAAAAAGACTGGGAAGTCCTCCCCTTATACTATATACTTATACTAAAAAAACAGTGCGAAGTAATATAATTTTATAAGTTTCTATCCCAGACTTTCTTTTAAAAGTTTATATTTATTCCAAACGGTGTTACCTGCAGTATTATTTAATTTGCTTAAATATCTAATCTATACTATTAAACCTTTTAATTTATACTATTAAACCTTATTTAAAGCTTCTGTTTTTAGTAGCTATAATTACTTTTTTTATTAAATAGTTGCTTTTAACTATTTTAGCCTTTTAATTAGTCTAATTTAGCGGCCTATTAGCGTTAAAAACGTTTTAGCTTAAAAATGCTATTTTTAGCTTAAAAACGCGTTTGCTAAGCTAAAAAAATCTACGCTTTTACTTTATATTAAAGTCTTTTAATTAGCTGGTAATTTTATTAAGCCTAGCTTAGCTAATCGAGTTTATTATAGCCGAATTTATTAATTTAGCTATTTTGTTGCCTTTTATAGTTATTAGCGGTTTTATTTTAGCATTATTTTATTAGCATACCAGAAGCTTTATATAAAATGCTTATTATTGCTATATATTAAAAAAAGGTTAGTGCCGTTATATTTATTTAGTAATTAAATCTTTTTAAGATTTTTTAACTTATAAATATTGCTGTAATAATAATTAATAATCGCTTAAAGCTTATTATAATAAGGCTTTATTTTATTAGCTTTTTACTATATGCAGAGAACCTAATTACCAGGTGTAAAAATGTAAATTAGGCTTTTTTTTTTTTAAAAATAAGCTTTAACCTAGTTTTTTAAAGCTTTAAAGCTATTAAAATAGTTTTATACCCTCGGTGCTTTATAATTTTCTGTTAAATTTTTTTAAAAATCGTACTTTTTTTCCTCGGTTTTATTTTGTATATACTCTGCGAAATCTATAGCCGCTTATTATTGTAGAAATTATATGCTAAACAATAAAAAGTAGTTACTGTAGCTACTAAGCTTTAATGTCCAGTTATAAACTTTAACGGCGCGTTAAAAAAAAAAAGGCATATTATAAAATTAATAAATTAGAAACTTTTATAAGATAATTTGTTTAATATTTTAGTTAGCTTTTTTAACTTTGCTGTTACTGCAAGGCTTTTTAAATGTAATTAATTTTATTACCGAGCCGTTAGCCTTATACTAAACGATAGCTTTGTTATTAATAAAAACGCTTTTGTTATCGCTTATTTACTTTTTTAGGTAGCCGAATAATATGCCGATCTGGTTAATTAAAGGCTTGGTGCTTTTAAAGCCAGCGTTTGGCACTACTGCAGCCTTTACCTAGGCTATAGCATATTTAACAGCTATTAAAACTTATATACCGCTAATAAATGTATGGTTAATCGCTTAATGCATTAATAGCGGCGGTGGTATAATAAGCTGTAGGTTTAGCAGTTTATTTAACGGCAGCTTTATTAATTAGTATTAAGCACACTTTATAACTGCCTGTTGCGCTAAAAGCGTTAACTCCGGGTGTTAAAATTGCTTTGCTAATTTATAAAATATAATTCCTATAGTTATATGCCTTAAGTTAATATATGTAACTTTGGCTGTACAAAAAAAGTTTATAACTTTTAAAACTTTTAATAGGCTAACCGCCTGTATAGCGGTGCTTATAGCGTATAGCAGGTCTTTAAAAAACCTATTAAATTTAGCTAATTTATATAGCTTTTTTTAGTAGGCTATAAAGTGCTGCGTAGCCTAGTCTGCTTTAATATTTAATAGCAGTTATATTTTAAATTATAAAAATTTAAAAATAGCTTGCAAATTAATACGATTTAATTAGTGCGGCTTTATAACTTTTTATTTTAAAGCTTTTAAATAAAATGCAAAGTCGGAATAAAGTTTGTTTATTAGCTAAAAAAAGTTTAAATTCGGCTTAAAAAGCTAGTCGGCTAAAACGTTCGATTTATTAATATAATATATTATTTTAATATAGTAGTGCTTAATAAAGTTAAAAAAACGTACTATCTGCGCTAGCTAGTCTGCCTTAGTCTTAATTAACTTTAAAAACTTATAATTTATATAGACTGTTATGTTACCTTTTTTAACTTAATGCTTTTAGTGTTAAAGCGCTAACATAATAGCTAATAATTTCTTTTTTTAAAATAAGTAGCGAGTTTGTTCGTTTTATAGTTTTTTAAAAAAATAAGCGATTAAATACAAAGTTATTTTATTGCCGTTAAAATGTGGCTACATAAAGCAAGCCTTTATATGCTCTTAACTAGAGTTTATATTGATAACTAATAAAAAAAGCTAATTAAAGACCTTAATTACCGGCATAGTAGTTATAATTTTTTAAATTGCTTTTTACGCTTTTACTGCTTACAGCGTAAGTTTTACTTATTAGTTTTTTAAACTTTTAAACAAACTAATAAAAGGTCTAGCTAATAATAAATAGTTATTAATTAGATAATAAAAATAACCGGCGGCATTAGTAAAAGCTTTAATATTAGTAATAGTTTTTAGCTTTAGCTTATTTTAAACTGCGGCAACTTTTTTAAAATCGGCTTTAATTTTTTTAATTAAGATATTAAAGCTAAAAAAAATGCCTTTAGTTATAAAAAAAAGCGACTTAGCTAAGTTAATTATAAGCCTAAACTCCGCTAGCTTTACGAATATAAAGCAGATATGCTTGTGAAGTTTTTTCCTAATGTTTTTTTATATGCAGATGTTATTAAAGAGACCGGCCAGGAAGTCGCAGAGAGGCTTTATAACCTTCTCTATCAGTGCTTGAAAAGTCGCAGGTGCGTTATAAAAACTAAACGGCATAACCAACCACTTATAAATGCTAAAAGGTATAATAAACGCGGTTTTTTTAATATTAGGCTTATAGACTTTAATATACTAAAAGCCGTTTTTTAAGTCGATAAATCTATATTAAAAATGCTTTATAGCTTTTTAGATCTGGTTTATTATATTAAACAGCAGGTATGCCTTTTTTTTTATAACTTTATTTATTTTTTTATAATTATAACAAAATTGCCAAATTATATCTAAAGCCTATTTGCTAGGCATTATGTTATTGCCTAGTGTTTTTTTCGGTGTTAATAACGCCGGCGAGGCCTATGCTCCTATGCTTTTGCGTATGTGTAGCCCGAGGTGCGTTTTAATAAATTCTTTTAACGCTTTTTTTTAGGCAGGGCTATACCTGCAAAAAAGCAGCTAAATCGGAAGAAAGTCGCCTATATTAATATAATGCTTAGTTTTAGCAATAACGTTTATACGTCGTTATAAAAAGTTAAATAAGCTGGGGTAGGTCTGTATATAAAAGTCTAGCTTTTTATTAATTTAGTCGTTAAATAGTGTGTTTTTATACCATATAACCTATAACTGCCTTTTTTAGTAAGCTAATTCCGTTGTTATATAAACTTTAAAATTTTTAATTAGCTTAATAAAAAGCTATAGATTAAATTTTATTAGCTTGATTACTTTTTAGCTTTTTAATTAGTTAAAAGCGCAGCTTTACTTATAAAAAGTTGTTTTACTAATAGTTAAAGCTTTTAAAAACGTATTATTTAGCATAACGCTTTTAATAATGCTTTAAAAGGCCGTAAAGCCTTTAGAAATAATAAATTCGGCGGTTACTTAACAGTTATAAGTAATTTTCGGCCTAAAGCCACTAACGCTTATTATAATCCTTTAGCGTTAGCTTTTATATAGGTTTAGTATCGCGGCTAAACCCTGCAATATATAATAACTCGTATAGCCGTAGTTAAAAAAAACAGTAAATTTATAGCCTTTATAATCTCCTAAAGCAATCTATGCTATAAAAAGGTTGTAACGGTCTTAATATCTGTTATATAATTAATTTTTTATTATAAATATTTTTATAAAGCCTTTATCCACCCGAACTAAATAGATAAAGCTATCTTAATGCTAGATAATTTCTGCTTTAAAAATTTCGTATAAACAAGTTAACTCTTTGTTAATCTAGTTATTTTTAAAACAGTTATTAAAGCTTTTATTGTTTTTTAAAAGCTTTAGATTATTTAGGCCGCCGATATAGTAGACTTTTTTACAGTTAGCACCTATAGGTCCCTTATTATAAAAAGCTTTATACATATTTCTAGCCTTAACTATAAAGTCGTTTTTAAAAAAAGTGCTTTTAATTATAATTAACTGCTTTTTATTTTATAACTGCTTTAGCTATTTAATTTTTTTTAAGTAGTCCTGCATAAAATGCCCGATTTTACTATAATTAAAGCACTTATTTTATTATAGTTAAATAGCATAACCTTTTTTAAAGTTATTTTAATTATATTTTTCGCAGTAATAAGTATTTTTTATTAAGTAGGCGTCTTTGTCGATCTTAGTAACTTTGTTAACATTGCAGTTATTATATTAAAGGTTAGAGATTTAGTGTATAATAGCCTTAAAGGTTTAAAGCTCAATAGTGTTTATAAGTGCTTTTATTAACGTATTAGCGCCGATATTATAATTATAGTACAGCGCCGTTATGCTTTATAGTTAGACTATAACGTTTAAAATGCTATAAATTTTTAATTTAATTAACGTTATTATAACACTATTTACTAAACATATTATTTTTTTTATAATTTAGCTAATGTTTTAATTTTTAGTATGTTTTTTTAAGTAAAGCTAAATTAAAAAAGTGTATATTCGAAGCTTATTAATAAAAACGTTTAAGGTTTGCTATATATTATGCGTTTTAGCCGAAAGCCTATAAAACGCCTGCTAAAATCGCTAAAAATAACTTATATAAATTTTATTCTAAGTTAGCAGTATATTTATAAAGTTAACTAATAAGCTATAAAATACGTAGTATATTTATAAAATTTATATAATGCCTTTTAAAAGGTCGACCTAAATAGCCGGCGGGTCGCTATTTTTAATAAAAAATATAACCTGCTAAAAATCGCCTTTTAACTTAGTAATAATTCTTATTAGCTAAAGGCTATAAAAAATAAAAGCCTAAGCTATCTAATTTTAAATTTTTTAAACTTTTTTAAAAATTATATAGTCCGTTTTAATTAATTATAAAATATTAAAAATCGCAACTTTATTTTTAGCTTTGCAAATGCTTATTTAAACAGCGTTACTGTTTAAAAATATATTTAAAAAAGCTTTTTAAACACGCTTTTTTTAATAAGTTTAAGTGGCGCTAAGTTTTTTATACTTTTAAAAGTTAAATAACTAATTTAATAGTCGCTTAAACTATATAACGTTAAATAAGGTTTTTAAATAAGCCGTTAAATTAGCTTATTTATTAAATCTAATATTTAAAAGATTTTCTTTTCTTAGTGCCTTATATTTTTTAATTTAAAGATTTTTTAAGTTAAGCTACTATAATAAAAAAGCCTTTTCTAGCAGTCGCTTAGCTGCGGCGCCTGTGGCCACAGCGCCGGACGGGCGGAAAAGTGCCTCTGCTTATAAAAATAAAATCTTTTAATAAAAGCGTAGCAATAAAAAATATGCCACTATCTATACGTTTATACTAATTATAAAGTCTAAAAGCTCGGTAAATTATTAACTTTATTAGGTTAACTGCTGTTTTTATATAGTTAATCGCTTTTTTAAACGTTTTATACTAGCTTTTAAATTTTTAACTTTATATAAAATCTTTTTATAAAAATAATAAATAGTTTAAGCTAAAGCATTAATCTGTTAATATAAATTAATTAATTTATTATTAGTTAGCTTAATATTTATTATTTAAGCTAAAATAGTTTTTTTTAATTAAATTAAAAGTTTAGCCTAGTTTTTTTTTTTTTTATTATTTTTGTTTTTTTTATTATTATTATTTTTTTTGCTAGCACTACTATTAATTATTTTAGCGCCCAGGTCAGTAAAACCTAAAGCTTTGCTTTTAGCTATAATTAAAGCAGTCACTTTTAAGGCTTTGCCTTTAACTAGGCCAGTTATTTTAGCATTTAAATCGGCGGTACCTTTATCTCTAGTAGCGCCAGCTATTATAACCAGGTTATATTAGCTAAATCGGATTAAAGTAAAAAAAGTTAAACAGTAAATAATCGGCAGGCTAGTGCAGCAAATAATAATAAATAAAAAATATTAGCTCGTTAATTAAAGCTTAAAAAGTTAAAAAATTAACAGTTAACTATAATATAGTAAAAATTGCTATAAAGCTGCAGCAAATAGCTATTTATACATTTTAAGTCCCCGTTTAGTTAAATCTATAGCTTATAAGTTAGTAAGTCTACAGATCAGTACTAAAATAGGTAATAAATTAGAAAAAAAAAAAACTAAAAAGTTCTCCTTTTATACTATATATTTATACTAAAAAAACAGTGCAAAATAACATAATTTTATAGGTTTCCATCCCGGACTTCCTTTCAGAAGTCCGTATTTATCCCGAACGGTATTACCTGCAGTATCACTCGATTTGCCTAAATACCCGATCCGTACTACTGGACCTTCCGATCTGTACTACTAAACCTCGTCTAGAGCTTCCGTCTCTAGTAGCCACATAGATCCGATCTAGCTGGATGCACTGGTGGGGAGGGTTCTCCACCCACGCAGGTCGATAGACGACTCCCTAGCCGCTGCTACACTTACGTACAGGGTACCCCAATTCCTGCTACATATACTTCGTACAGTCCTCTACTACGAAATATGTCTAAGGTGCATGTAGGCACTTGGGCTGACCTACCGTGTAGATTATGTAAGTGTAGATAAGTATATATACAAGTGAGGAATCGAACTTGAATGCGTTAAAATAGCTAACCTACCTACCTACTTAGCTAATGACCAACATTGTAACTACCACCCGGTAGCTAACCCAGAGGTATACACTTGCCAAGAGATATAAGTAGGTAGGTTAGGTAAGTAAGTATGTTTGCGGAGAGGCGTTCGTGCACCATGGCGGGTCTAACTCTTGAATCCTGTAGGTCCACTGCAGGCATCAGGGCTCCGGTACACAGTAATGCAGCAGTAAGTGGCCATGGCATTACAGGTGAGCAATATATACTTACATAGGTATATCTATTGTTGGCATATATGTTCTCGTACCTCGGTTGATCGGTACGCCGTCCGGGCGGCGACTTTCTTCTTTTTACATATATATCTAGATACATGTTGGGAATTAAAACAGGCTGGCATCGTACTAATTAATGCATGTCTTCTTCATTCTGGTTGTATACTAACTGCATATACTTCGTGCTGCCAGCCTGCATGCTCGTCCCGGCTTCAGTCGTGTATTTCACAAGAGGCTCAGCTCCCTTGCTGGTTTTGCGCTTGGCTCACCCTGTTAGGTATTGGAAGTTCATAGCTGAGGTCACAGATCTTCCACCAGATACCGTGCAGGTTCTAGTACTAATAATACTGGTACAAATTTCTTAACGCATGAATAGGTAGTTATATCAAGTTGAACCAGTTAGTTTTAAACTGACTACTTTCAACCTTAATAAGGTAGACTTCCAATTGAACCTACCGACTTCGTCGGGAGACAACAAATGGGTCACTATGTTTGTTTAGCATAGAGGTGCGGCCGTTGCCGATTCGACTTCATGCAAAATGAGACCATCGCTCTAGGTAAGTGAAAAAGTACGCCGGTAAGGATTAACAGAACGCTGTGGGCAACCAACAGTGGAACAGAGATCTAAGAATCATTTTCTTACCCGCCCCTTTGGCAAGGCCGAAGATGATACATATACTTACGAGCCATGCCATGCCACCACCGGGGCGAAAGGCTCAGCTCACCGGCTATCACATTGACTGTTTGAGACTACCTCCTCGAGATCCATTCTAGGGATATGAATCATAACGTGCTGATTGGCTCGGGGTAGGATAAGTAATTGCTAGGTATCTCGAATCGATCTCTATGGAACCAAAAAGAATACTTATTCTGCTGTAATATTTCTAGTAGCCAACCAAGGATTGATGTGTTTACCGCCCAAGGAAGGGATGCATGTTTTATCTATTAATACAATCGTAATCTTGTTTTCGGAGAATACCTGATTTTACTTCACGGAATGGAACAGAGGACGATCAAGTATATATTTAGTAGGAAGAGGTAACAGAAGTTCTTTATTTAGAAAAGCCAGCGATCCGTTCATTACGGGTTATAACAGCCTGCCAGCTACCTAGCTATACCTCCAACTTCCAAGCAAGAACTTATGCAAAGTTGTTGTATAAAATGAGGGATAGCCTCAGGCTACTAGGGAGGGTCAGGCGAAAAGCGGCATGGCTCAGCTAGCGAACCTATTACAAAACAGGACAGGAAAACTTATCTGGGAGTAGCAGGTACCGTAGTTCGTTGTTGGTTTGCTATTGTTTTCCTGCATGAGCTCTCTGCCCTTCTTAGGAAGTAGGTAAGTCTACCTTGCAGGTACTTTAATTTCCGATCTACGACCAGGTTCCGTATCGCTCGCTTCCCTCAATAGTAGTCGAGTCCACAGTATGAAAATACGCTAACCTCCCGAGTAGGAATCCACGCGGATCTAGTTCGACATAGCGATACACTACACCTAAGTCGTCTAAGTCGTCTAAGTCGTCGAACTGGGCACGACCTAGGAAGAGGGATCTGTCGATTTGGCACCCACCATCTGGCTGTCAACCCCATGGCATTCGTCTACCTACATGTAGGCCTGGCCTAGGTATAATCTGCCTGACCGGTTGTGTATTAGCAGTGGGTAGTACCTATGGCGCTGCTAGTCGTGGGTATGTGTAATGACATACCTAAGTAGGTAATTATACCTACTTCGTACGGTGTACGGTGGACGGTGATGCCAAGATGGCAGCTTGCGATACGTGAGGGGTGATGGCGTGCGTTTGCCCACGAACCCGGGGATGCTTGTAATGTTAGTATGCAGCTAGGATCTACCTATCTATCTAGTGCAGGTATGTTGTTACCTACTTGGTAGATAGTGTACGCAATGAAGAGGAGGATTGATGGACTTATTGCCGCAGAGGGCGTCGGTGGCGCCGGCACCTCCAGGCCATATACAAGACAAGACAGCCCACCCATCCATGCAATGTGACCTTCAAAACCGCGGATCGATCCCAACATCGTAGCACTGATCGTAGCCATCCATCCCGCTTCGTCCCTCGACAACTTCCCGGCTACGAAGTACGCGGATTCCTCATCGTGGTTCAACATTGTGGTTCAACATCATGGTTGTCCAATTCGCTTCTGTCGCCGCATTCTCGGCCATCGCTGGCGTCGTCTCTCACCTGGCCTATTTCATCCGTGGCGAGCACATGCTCACTGCCTACATCCTCGTCACAGTCGCCCTCTTCGGCCCTCCCGTTGCCGTCACGCTCCTCACCTCATTGACAGGCCTGCCGTTCTCTTATGCCGCCCAGCTCACATCGGTCAGCTATGGCGCATACATGACTGCGCTCTTCACATCTATACTCGTCTACCGAGCCCTCTTTCACCCGCTGCGTCACTTCCCTGGTCCGAAACTCGCCCGCCTGTCGCAGTTCTATCACTTCTTCCGCATCCGGGCCAAGGTCGACAACTACAGGCACCTGGATCGCCTACATGACAAGTATGGCGAATACGTGCGGGTTGGCCCCAATCTGCTATCCATCTCCGACCCGGACATGATAGAGGTCATGTTCCACCCGCACAGCAATTTCACCAAGGCTGAGTGTCGGTACCCCGCCGTGCTACCCTTTCTGATGCGGTTTTGTACAGTAGACAGACCTGCCTCTCTAACACCTCGTGCGTTTAGGGTACGATATTGCCAATCCGCTGCTCAATTTGGTCCAGCTGCGCGACAGGGCCGAGCACGACAGGCGGCGTCGTCACGGCTGGGACTTGGCCTTTACCACCAAGGCGCTTCGCTCTTACGACTCGCGCATTCTCAAATACGCAGACCAATTCGTCGCCCAGATGCACAGGAGAACAGGACAGAGCGTCAATATTACCGATTGGCTCGAATGGTACGCTTTCGATGTCATGGGTAAGACTGCGATTCCCGTCTTGGTGGGGGCTTCGGCTAACAGCGAGTAGGTGATCTTGCCTTTGGGCGCTCGTTTAAGGCGCTGGAAAACGGGCGGTCTCATATCTATATCGACACCATGCACAGTACTAGCGCGTTACCACTGGGCTGCCTCGGAACTTTGCCCTGGGTCATCCAAACCATGACAGCTCTGGTGCCCCCTAGATTAAACCCGTTCATGACGCTTGTGCGGTATAGCGACGAGTGTATAGCCGAACGCAAGCAGAGGAAACCCACGGAACCGGACATCATGACTCCCATCCTGGCAGCTGGTCCGTTTTACGAGGATCCCAAGGCAGATGCGCTCCTCCTCGTCGGCGATGCCAGGCTCATCATCATAGCTGGCAGCGACACGTCAGCGTCGGCGCTGATCCATTGTTTCTACGAACTGGGAAGAGACGCGAACATTGTGCGAAAGATACGCGAAGAGCTTCAACGGCACGGAGTACGGAACGACGAGACCCTCGCCATCACGCAGCTGCAGTACTTGGAGTATCTGAATGCTTTCATCAACGAGACATTAAGAATGCGTGAGTGACCCTAGGGAGACGGCCGACAGCGGCTCGTTCTCTCGGATATCCAGATCATGTCTCTGCCGTCTCGGAGGGGCGAAGGCTTATCAGTGATACTTCTAGATCCGACCAACCCGGGCGGGCTCTTCCGCCTGACGCCCGCAGGTGGTGTTAAGATCGGTGGCCACTACTTGCCAGGAGGCGTGAAGGTGGTGAACCCACACTACACGGTCCTTCGATGTAAGCGCGCATAATTTGATAATCTCGATGGCCCCAGCCATGACTGACTGTCGTCTAGCGCCAAAAGCTTTCGTTGCGCCGAACGAGTTTATCCCCGAGCGATGGACCACTAGACCGGAGTTGATCCTCAATAAGAAGGCATTCTGTCCCTTCTCCTTGGGTAGATATGCTTGTAAGTCGCCTCACCCGTCCTAGTGTTTGCCTTACCTTTTCCGACGCCTCTAACCGCGGCATGAACGCGCATATATATAGGCATCGGCAGGAACCTGGCCCTGAACGAACTTCGGGCTGTCATTACCAAATCGGTGCTCGAATTCGACATAGAATTTGCCGCGGGGGAGACTGGTCGGGCTCTGCTGGAGGAGTCCCGAGATATCTTTACCATGTCTCTCGCCAAGCTGGAACTTCGTCTCACGAAGCGCTCGCAGAATTAGTAGTCCTGCGTGCTCCTTCTCTCTCTTCCCTTTCACTCTTCCTCTCTCTTCCTCTCCCTTATCCACACATTCCAAGAGCGTGGAATTGATACCCCCTCACGTTGATCCCTATTATGGGATGGGTTTGACCTTATAGCTGGTGTTGCTTTCTGGGAGTTTGACTGGGGGGTTAAGGAAACAGGCGTCTCTTGGTGCGTAGCGATTCCTGTAATGGATGAATATGGGGCCGGCTAGGACGGAGAGATGACTGTATGCCATATTTTTGAGTAACTTCGGTGAGTTCGAGATGAAAGAAATAAAAGGAAATGCTTACAACGTGCATCGCAAGGACTGGTTGTCTTATATACTTACCTTAGTAGACCTCCTCATGTGTTGAGTTAGAATTTGAAGGTCTAGGAAATAACCGTCCATAGAGGTATAAGTTCCAATAGTACAGGTACTTCGTTCATGTATGTAGGTACCTACCTCCTAGCACCTATCTAGGTACCTAAGGTATCTTATCTTGGACGGCTGCCGCCAGCCGCTAGCTCAAGATGTTGAAGGAACGTTTTCGTCAGCCTCCAGCCAACCTTGACTTCCAATGTGAACAATAAAATGCCGCCACGAATATCGATATCGCCACAGCTGGCAGCTCGATGCTGCAAGGCCTCGATCGACCTTTCTGCACGTCCATCCCTCGTTCAGCTCTTCGCCGCCCTCTCGGTGCCGACCGCAAGGTTACAGACTCGCAGTGCATCCATTCTCGCCAGCCTTTCCGACAACCCAGATGCTTACCAGAAACGCATTCGCGTCGGTCGTGGTCCGTCCTCGGGCAAGGGAAAGACATCTGGTAGAGGTCACAAAGGTCAGAAGCAGCATGGAAAAGTCAGGCCGTGGTTCCAGGGTGGACAGACGCCTCTGATCTTCCAGAAGGGCCGTCTCGGCTTCGACAACCTGTACGTCTACCGCCTATCCTGGCCTTTCTCCCGGTGCTATTTGCATTGGTCGACTGACAGCCCCGGTACAGACGTGCCCTCGACATGTCTGAGGTCAATCTGGACAAGCTACAGGAGTGGATCGACGCCGGGCGCATCGACCCGACCAAGCCCATCACACCAAAGGAGCTGGTACTATCAAACCTCGTGGGGACCATCAAGGATGGCATCAAGCTACTCGGGAGGGGCGCAGACGCCCTGAAGCAGCCAATCGACATCGTGGTGTCCCGGGCTTCGGCGGCGGCCATCGACGGGGTGGAGAAGGCCGGGGGCAAGATCGTGACGAGATATTACACAAAACAGGCCATCAAGCGGCTCGTGGAAGGGAAGAGCATAAATACGGACCTGCCGCTACCGACGGGCGCTCAGCACGTCGAGCCGGTGCTCGAGAAGGCACGGCAGAAGGGGTTCTTCTACCGTCTACCGGATCCGACGTCTCGTTGGGACATGGAGTACTACCGCGACCCGGCCCACCGGGGCTACCTCAGCCACCTGTTGCAGCCTGGCGAATCGCCCAGTCTATACTTCAAAGTGCCGCCCGCGAAGGTCGCTAGGGATTCGGAGAAGAAGAAGAAGGTCAAGCAGGAGGACATTAAGCTCTGGGAGAAGCTGTAATGCGACCCGTGCTGCTGCCACGGCTGTTGCTACGGCTATTACTCCGTGGATATACGGAGTAGCGGACGCGTGTATATCCTACTCCCGGACGTGGCCGCGTGGGGAGAGTGTAGAGTGTATACTGCGCACATATGTAATATGCCAACCACGATTAGGCCCTACTATAAGACCATCCATGGTCCATGGCATTATGGGAGTTGGTAGCGTGGTAACGGTTCGCAGTAGATACGTCATGTTATAGGGCTCTTCGTGTGATAAATACGAAAATTAAAGTCAACAGGTACCAGGTAGCCAAATGGCACTCCATTTCTTTATCTTTCTTCCTTTATTCTCTCTTTCAATTAATCTTGTTACTCAATTCCGAGGTAAGCTACCTGCTTGTTTTGAAGACCTGTTGTCTCTGAATATCACTTCGATCTCTACCGGTATGTCTGAGTGCTTTTCGCAGCCCGTGATTACAGGGCATATAGCTAGGTAGCTCCAAATGTATCTGCCTCTCGTAGGTAAGTATATATCCACCTACTGCGTACTTAGAAGTACCTTATCTGGGTGTGCAGTACTTTAGTAGACTCCATTCGATTGATGTACTGAATACATGGCAATGGAAGGTACCTACCTACCTACATACCTACATAGTATGTACTTGTCTAGGCCACTCGATGGTCCCTGTTCGCCCTGTCTAGCCCAATCCAAATCTCTCTCCCTCTTGGGTACGCGTAACACTCGAATCGATCGCATCACGACTCACGCCTCCTCCTCCTTCTTCTCCTCCCCTACGCCCTACACACGCAAGGCTCGTGTCCGCCGCCGCCTCCTCCTCCTCCCCCCCTCCCCCCTCCCTCCCCCTTCGCAACCTCGAATTGCAGCGCCATGTCGCTCTTCGGCACATCCCCTACCAACGAGTCCCCCCCTCTGAACCATGCCGCCATGGCCGCCAAGCCTCGCGCCTCGCTCTTCGACGAGGACGATAATGGCTCTCTCACCCGGTCGACCTCGGATACGCTCTTCAACGACGACGACGACGATCGATCGCCGTGGGACATGCCCACACCCCGGAAGCAACAGTCTCGCGCCGAGCTCCTGCGCGGCCTGCTAGCTGGCGTCCAAGTCCCCGATAGCTACGTCCAGGCCTTCGACAGTGCCCTCGCCCAGGACGGTAGCGGGGGTCGCGCCGTCGCGCCCGGCGGCATCGCCAAGATCCTCGCCGCCGCCAAGCTGGGCGCCGACCACCAGGTTCGCATCATGAACATCCTCGCGCCGTCGGGCGCCGAGGCGTCGCTGGGCCGCGACGAGTTCAACGTGCTCTTGGCTCTTATCGCCCTAGCTCAGGAGGGAGAGCCCGTGAGCCTCGATAGCGTCGACGAGCGAAGACGCAGTAAGTGCCTAGCTACGTTGAGCCCCTCCCCCCACCTCTATATATCTGTGACGTTTCGTATCTGCCCCGGAGGATGTATCGCTTCGGTTGGCCAATTCCCTTGGCGAGCCCGTCGTAGCTCGTAGCTTCGTCGACCTGCGGCCTTGTGGGGATGTCGTCCGCTGATACGCCGAATGGGATCATGTAGACCTACCCGAGCCCCAGTTACCGTCTTCCCTCGTTACCAATAAAATCAACAACAACGACGACGACGACGACGACGACAACAACAGCAACGACGGTATGTCCGCCTTTCCCTCCGCCACCGCCACTGCCGAGCTTGCTGCGAAGCCGCCCCAACGCCCCGACACCCCCCCGACATCGATTCCGCGACCCCGCAAACCCTCGATGGACAATCCCGAAGATGACCCCTGGAACACGCCCGATGCCCACATGCATCACAACCATGTGGCAACACCCAAGACGACAGACTACGGCCACAGCCGCACTAGCAGCCGTGCTAATGGAGACGGCTACAGCAGCTTGATTAACTCTGAGGCGCATCCTCGCACTACTTCCAACTTTACTACAGCTTCAGTCCCCAGTGCGTCCGGCTCTCAGTCAGGTGGGTCCGCATCATCAGCTGCCGGAGGCTGGGATTACTTCAGTGGCAGTACAATCAATGCGGCGGGCTTCAGCGATGCTTCCCAGAACTCCATCACCAGTCCGTTCGGCGGCGGTAGCGGGGGTGGTGGCCGTGCCCCCCAAGGTGACCGTGATCCCGGGGCCAATCCTCCGACTGGCCATACTCGAGTTATAAGCACCTCCCGGACGGGGAATGCCGTCGGGGAGAACATTTTCGTCACACTCATGCCCGAAAAGGAAGGCATGTTTATGTTTCAACATCACAACTACGAAGTCACGAGCGTGAGACGCGGTAGCAAGGTCATTCGTAGATATAGCGACTTTGTCTGGTTGCTTGACTGCCTGCACAAGCGCTACCCTTTCCGTGCACTACCTCTACTGCCACCCAAGCGGGTCGCCGTCAACGGGAACCATCTATCCAACGACGGGGCTTTTATCGAGAAGCGACGGCGTGGCCTCGCCCGGTTCTTGAACGCTACTGTTCGTCACCCCATCTTAGGACAGGAACAGCTAGTGATCATGTTCCTCACTGTACCCACGGTATGTCTGGAAAATTAGTGAAGCACTAATTAATATCCCTCATCTCCCTCATCTCACACCCGCATAACCCCCTCACCTATCCCAGGCTGACAACATGCAGGAGCTTGCTGTATGGCGCAAACAGGCGGCGATCTCGGTGGTCGACGAATTCGCCGGACGGCCACTCCCCCCGGGACTCGAGGATTCGCTCCCCTCGACGCTCCAGGACCTTTTTGACCGTTCCCGACAAGGCGTCAAGCGATCCACCGACTTGTACATAGCGACGTGTAACATTATGGACCGGCTAGTGAAACGGAGCGAAGGCGTAGCAGCTGATCACGCACGCTTGGCCGTGTCGCTGGCGTCGCTGACAGAGACAAGCTCGGATACGTATGCGACGGACACGAACGACGTACCCCTTCTGAATGACGGGCTCGTGGCCATGAGCAAGCACCTGCGAACCACACAGACTCTGATGGAGGACGAGAGCAAGGCGTGGGACAGCGGCGTGCTCGAGGATCTCAAGAGACAGCGCGATGCGCTCGTTAGTATCCGCGACATGTTCGACCGGCGAGAGAGGCTGGACAAGGACAATATTCCCCACCTTGAGCGGCGAATCCAGAGCAACGAAACGAAGCTGGCGGGTCTTCGAGCCAAGCCGGAGGGGATGCTCAAGCCCGGCGAGATGGACAAGGTGGTCGAGGCCATCATTAAGGTCAGTAGAGCTGTGGAGATCAATCGCCTGCCGGTTCCCCTCCCCCTCAACCCCCCCTGCCCCCTCTACTCGCGCGCATAGCCACACTGCCCGATCACTGACAAGGTGAGGTTTTGCAGGACAAGGAGTCGATCGTCGACCAGCACAACAGGTCCGTCTTCGTCAAAGAGTGCATCCGGGATGAGCTGATCTACTTTCAACAGACGCAGTATCAGGTCAGCCGGTGGAACCAAGACTGGGCGCAGGAGCGGGTCAAGTACTCGGAGATGCTGGCGGACAACTGGAGGCGGCTTCTCGATGAGCTGGAAGGGATGCCCCTTGGAGATTAAGGATCTCCGGGACAGGGAGATGGCACAGGAAATAGAAATACCTGGGCCTTGGCCAGTAATGCTCGGCATGGTGAGGGGAACAGCAGAGAGTAGGATGGTCTGCACGGCAATCAAAGGGAGAAGGACGAGGACAATGGTGGTCTCGCGCGGCATAGAAGGTGGTGGCCCAGCCAGATTGCTTTTCATTCTTCTGGGGTATATCAATGTTGGCACAGCATGGCGTAACAGTTTCGCATTGTCTGGGTTTCTTTTCTTCCCGTCCTGCCCTGGCGGTGGCAGAGGCTCAAAGTTGATCACAATACCCTCAAGCGAACGTTGCCCCAAGTGATTTTCACTTGATTAATTTATATACACACATCTTGCCTCATCTGACTGTGCATTGTTCACAGGACCATATATACCTTGGAAGTACATGCTCAATAAATGTAGGCTTATGTATTACCTTGCTGCTGCTTCTTTTGTACTCGAGTTTCCATCAGTACCCGACAGCACATCTTTGATTTCAATGCATCTATCCAAGTGAATATCTGCCCTCCTTTCTCTATGAGTAGTACGAAGTACATGTATTCTCTTCCTCGAAGGTACCGAGCTGACCCCGCCGCGGGACCCCACCAACCCCACCAATAGACAGCGGATTACCTATTAGGTAACCTCTGGCCGCAGGTAGGTAAGGCATACTTTGTAATGTCAAGTGCATAGACGGAAGGAGCTTCGTCAACCAATGTAAGGGGCACCTTGACTTGAAGTTTACTCATTCCAACTTGAATCCTTAACTGAACCATCCGTCATTCTATCTTTCTTTTTTTATACTTCCCTTTTCTTATCCCGCCCCAAGTTACCCCAACCACTCCACGTTCTGTGCACACAACACACAACACGGTCCATAACCACCAAGGCAGCATTACTGTTACCTTAACCTGCTTTTTCCCGCCATCCTCTCCTCCTCCTCTTTCCAGTAGCCTTCCTCCCGCCAGCCAGGCCCGAGTCGCCTGCAACACGTGCACCTGTCCCACCTGCCACTGTCTAAAGGCCAACAGCACCTCGACTATCCACGCATCGGTTTTCCTTGCGCCCACGGTTCTTTCAGCCGGCTGGGCGGGTGCCGTATCGTGTATGCGGGATAAGGGATCTCTGTCACCGACCAGGTAAAGAAAAGGGCGAGGGAACAAGCAGTGGAAGAAGAAGAAGAAGAAGAAGAAGAGCACCAACAAGAGGAAGCGGAAGAACCAGAAGAAGAAGAAGTAGGGAAAGAGTCACGATGCCTCCGCAAACTACCGCTCAGAAGGCGGCCATTTCGAACTTCGTGTCCATCACTGGTGCTTCGGATAGAACTGCGTCAAAGGTATGTCAACGTAGCAGCCTCCTCCACCCCCTCTTCCATCTCTCTACGCCTCTTGCGCCGTTTCGTTTCTTTTCCGCTTCTCTTCACCTCGCCCTTCCCGCGCCCAGTCGCATCGTCCTTCCGCTCTGGCAGTGGATATGTTGTGTACTAACTATGTTTCTCATCGTAGTATCTCAAAAACGCATCATATAAACTCAACGAAGCTGTCGATGCGTAAGTCGTTTTCCCTCGTGTCTTCTGAGCTCGACTCCACAACTCTGCACACCTACATTGTAGTGTACCGCGATCGTGATACCTTTTGCAACTGTCTGTCTGTTATCTGCATTGAACCCTCTCGCCCCATGGCCAGAGCGTAGCCGGGTCGGTGGGCACCTACAACACGGGATCTGGTTCCTAGATGCGCCGCAAGATGGGATAGGACGGTGTCATGAAGAACCGGAGTGAGGCGCTCAGCACGACAACGCGTTGCTACTGGCCGTACTTTGCATTGGCCTGCTAAAGTGGACTGGTCTCGTCTCCGTCTTGTTCTCGTGCTGAAGTTGGGGATATCTGCTACCAACATCACTTTCCCGGGAAGCGACTTGAATATAACAAACCAGCCGGTTCTTGTATATTCCTCTTCCCATCACTATGATACCTGCAAGCTTCGTCTGAGCGCATCACCGGCTCCACACCTGGAAGGATTCTGGAGTCAGCATGCATATGTTATAGAATCAAGGGACAGGCTCTTCCAACCGCAACCACCACCACTCTGTTGGCCCTCCACACTGTCGCGCTATCTGCAGGGCTGTCGAGTATTCGGCACGGATCGCTTACTGTCATGCTATTTAGTTGTTGGGGCCTGCCATACCGCTCACAACCTGGATTGTCGGTAGGTAGTGCTCAACTCGGTTGCGGTGTACCACGGCGTCCTAGCTCAAGCGACCGAAGCCCAGCCGACAATCTTTTCAACGCATGCCTTCCCGCTGCCCTGACTCTTACCATCTCTTTCGAGCCCGGGTATACCTATTCCGCGGTTCTCTTGCCCTCAAACTATGAATGGATTCACATCGTGTTTCTGGCTTCTTGCTGGAGTGATTGGTGTGATATGGTGCGAACCACTCTTAACAAAACCAGCCCGTCAGACCTAGCTATCAAAACTCAGCTCTATCTGTGGACACTTTTGTTCTCCAGATATAATACTTATTTTGTACGTCTTCAGTAGATTGTCGGCTAATACGTGTCTATTAGGTTTTTCCAGGCCAATGGGGGTGGTGGTCCGAGTGGTGCGCAGGGAACTGCGAATCGAGCAACCCAGCTTGACCGATTCTTTGATAGTCTCCGAAGTGGGTGTACCAGCCCACATCTCTATCGTATTTATGCTTATTTGTGGCCTAGATGAACGAGAGGATGGGAAAGACAACCTCGGCGCTGACTCCGCGATGAGCTATCTCCAGTCTATCGGCGTAGGGTTGGAAGATGCTTCGCTGTTTCTTGCCGTGGAGCTACTACAAGCACCAAGTATTGGTGAGATTCCACGAGCGGGCTTTGTCAATGGGTGGAAAGAAGCTGCGTGAGTGCCTTTCACATTCAGATTCTCACCATTACAAAGTTAGGCCCATTAGGCCAAGCAAGACTTTCGTAACAAGTATTCTCTTATAGGTCTCAATATTGTTGTAGCTGACAAACGGTTTACATCTAGGGTTGATGCCAAAATCGAGGCCCAGGCAGCACATCTTAAATACCTTGCAAGCAGGATGGCCAAAGAACGCGATCTTTTCCGAAAAGTCTATCGCTATGCCTTTGTTGCAGGGAAAGAAGGCGAACAGCGTGCGCTTTCATTGGAATTGGCTCTTCTCTACTGGGATACGCTTTTCAAGAAGCCCGGCCAGAGCTGGGTTGGATCATCCAGAAAGACGGATTGGATGAGTGAGTGGAGAAGTTTCCTGCAGGAGAACTGGAAGCGATCAGTCAACCGAGACATGTGGAACCAGACCCTCGAGTTTGCCTTCAAGAGCATTGACGACGAGTCCCTGGGCTTCTGGAGTGAAGATGGGGCCTGGCCTGGTGTGATTGACGATTTTGTGGCATGGTATAAACGCAAGTCTGAGATGGAGGTGGATGCTTAGCCAGCTGCGTTCGACTCTGCCTCCTCTCAACCGGGGTTTACACCGAGCTAAAGGGACAAGGTGTTGTGCGTATCATTCAGATGGGGACTCTGCCACCGAGGGTGGTAGTGAAATGCTGGATGGGAGCAATAAGCCTCTCACTACCAACAAATGGGAGAAGACACAGACAGCATCCGGAGTGGGTTTCCACTGCCAGCAGATAAATGGGGAGGGACTAAACGCTCTATTCAGCTTATCATGGACATGGCAAGAATGCATGAAGTCCATGTTGCCAACACGATCGAGGGGATCTGACACCCCTGAAGGAGAACCAGCTTGGTTCATGGGTGGAGAGCAGCTGGCCGTTTAGGCACTGTCTTCCGCTAATTTGGGCGTGAATGCCTGCTCGTTGTTATGCTGGGCTGATGCAGGAGTAGGGCAAGACACAAGACAGAGAGGCTGAAAATGTTGGGGCATACAAGCCTCTGCCACTTGTGAGAAGCAAGACACTTCTGAAAGATAGACTGTTTTAGACTTCAGACGTATACATGCTACTGCACAGATACCCTTTTACGTGACATCTTTAACGTTACAACTCTTCGCTAAGCCTGACATTTCTTACCTTCTCAGAGAAACTAACTGCTTTCCTTCTACTGCGACGGTCTACCTTTCACAATTGCGCCTTCTAGTGCAGGTGGGTTATATGTTGGGTAGATCGAAATGTTGTTGGTATCTAGAATTCCAAACGCCGACTACCTCCGTCTTACTGCCCTTGTGTTGATATATATATTCTTGGTTGATTGGTTGACTGACGATAACCTCATCAGCTTGCGGATATCAGAGCGGAGGCAGGCGAGTAGACGGGACCCCCTCTTTAAAAAAATAGTCAATTGACGGCTTACAGCTGGAAATTCCAGCGTTCTATAATATCGGCGCCAAATTCGAAATCGCATCTTGACCTGGCAAAGTAGAGGGATTATGCCTTGTATCCTCAGGACTCGACTCCAGGTAGTCAGTCCTACGCATGGTGGGGAGGGAATATCTCCTAGCCAGGGAATCCTCGAATCCCGATGCGATGGAACCCGAAAAGGCGTCGTACACCCCCCCCCAGCGAGGTATCTGGCTTCCGTCGGAGTTGGTTTCGTTTCTCCGCGACTCTCACGCAGGTTGCCTCTCTCCCGCCTCCGAATTCGTTTAGCCAAGTCCTGTGCGCTTCCTATGTATGCTTGTTGTACACCCTCCCCTCTTCTCCATCTTCCTTCTTAAGAAGGGGAAGGGGGAGGGAGAAACAGAGATTTACGAAGAATCTACCCATCCATGCTTTGCTTTTCTTCCCTTCGGCTGCATAGTTCCCCCCCCAATAACGCAACCTCTCCTCAGCCAGTCCATAGTCTACTCGACGCCGGGCTTGCTCCAGTCGACACCACCGAGCCGGCTCATGGTGCCGAGCTTGCCGTCGCCGAGGCGCACGCTCGAGTGGCGGATCATGCGGGGGTCGAGGCGCAGCATCTTGCGGACCTCCTCCTGCGTGGACACGCTGGCGTCGAAGCGCATGGCGAAGTAGTAGCCGGTCGTGTGGCGCATCTGGTGCACGCTTATGGCCCGAGGGAGGGAGAACTCGCCCCAGTTCTGCAGGCCGCGGATTACGCCCTTCTGCTGCAGCACGAGCTGGCCCGCGGCTAATACTATCCTACCCAGCGGTTAGCCGGGGGGTTAGCTCGGGGGAGGGGAGGAAGGAAGAGGCCGGGATATGGTATCAAGTTGAGATGGGACTTGTTGTGGGCTGCAGCTGCAAACACGTACTCTCGGACCTCAGCGAGACTGGTAGGTCGAACCTATAGCACCGGGGAACACGCAAGTCAGCCGGGGTTTCCTTTCGTTTTTAACATGATGCCCCGTCAAGCTCAAGCTCTGCAAGGGGGCGTCCTCTTCTTTCTCCTCTGCCTATTCCGTGTCGTTGCCGTTTCCGCAGTAGTCGAATAACAGGTTGCTTTGCGGGTGTGTGTTGACATCGACGCATTGTGTTGTATAACAACAACAACAAGACAGCGGCGCTGATCTGGGCCTGCGACCGGCCGTCTCGAGAGCCATCAAACTAGACGAAACCCAGGCAACCAGCCGGCGGATGGCAGAGGTAGGAGTTCGGAGAACACAATTCGGAAGAAAGCAATTGAGGGAAAGCCTCACAATCCCGATTAACTCGTACAACATCCTGGGACGTTCGTTGCTCGTGGCCGCGGTCGCTTTCGTAAAGGTAGTAGATGTGCTTTGCGTAGTGAGTGCGCCGGAGGGTCTTTGATACCGATACAAAGGCAGTCAGTCGGTCAGTCGCTGGGACTTATAGGTATTCAGTCGCACCGGAGGCCTATTCGCTGGCGAGGCGCCCTTTTTTTGCTTTTATAAGTTCCTCTTCTGCTTCCGCTTCCTCTGCTTCTCTCTCTTGTTATTTCTTGAGCCGGGACGATTCAATTTGGCCCATCTCCAGATAAAGTCAATGAGGCGGCCGATAAGATAAGGACCAATAGGGAGGCGCAGCGCACGTGATATGACGGAGGAGTGACCCACATTTCAGACCCGGAAGCTACCCAAGTTGGTTTAAGCCCATCTATCTGTGTGACCCGAGACGGGAGCGGGAGGAGAATAAATATGTCACTGCCGCGGTTGAAGAGCTACTTGTAGTTACCTTCTATGTGGTGGTATCTGGCCTGGGAGGTGTCATGATTAATTCCACTTCATTTTTACAGCTTCCCTAGTACCTAACCTATGTAGCCGCCACTACGACTACTACGAGCTGCCCTTTCTTTTCCGTGACGCACGTTTCCCGCATAGTTATCATGAAGAGAAGAACCCCTGAATCCCATACATTCATCTGTCCCGTTGCCCTCGACTTTATTCAAGCGACACCCCCATGATCCCCCTGGAGGCGTTGCTTGGATTCCCTCCATCACGCGTGCCGTGTCCATTCCAGTCCACTCGCGTCTATATTCTACCTATACACAGGTTGGTCTCGGTCTGACTGGACAAGACGTCTCTCCAGCTGTATGCCAACCTCGGGTCTATCATCCATTTGTACACTGGCCAGAAAACATGAACCCTCCAGCAAAAGAGGGGAAAGAGAAGGAAAGAAGGAGGGGGTAAGAACCCCTCTATGTTCATCCAGATCCGAACCATGCTGAAAGCGAGCACATCCATTTCGTCATGTTGGGGTTCGCGAGGTAGCAGGTGTATATGTAAGTACGCATCCAGGACGCCTTAGCCGGTACTATTTAGTGCAGAACGCCGCCGCCGCCGCCGCCATTGGTTCATGATGCCAGGGGCCCGTGGGTGAACATACAACTCACCGGCACTCGCTGCCGTCGAGGGGATATCTCTATAGAATCATTCAAGCCGCCAACGCCGATGGCCATGGAACACGAACATAGGGAAATTATGTGTCTTTGGGTGTGCACGGGTTGGACAGGGGGAAGTGCGGGTAAGGAGGACGCAGCCCCTGTCGATTTTGGTGTTGGAGAAAGTAAGAATCCAAGCCCCTAGGCCTCGGCGCCACCGTTTGGCATCAGCTCGGAATCCATGGCATCCCACGCCGCCTCGAGATGAACGCTGCAGGCATATCAGTCACAGCTCAGACCAATACAGGAGGAAGACGGGAGGGGATGGAGGTGCGAGCCACGTACTGAGAAGTCCTGACCAGCTTGACCCCCTTCTTCTGAGCAAAGATGAGGAATCGATTCTTCGTGCGTTTTCTCTTGAACAGGATGAGAATGTCCCCTCGCGACTCGTCGGTTCTGGCCACCAAGATCTGTTGCCCATGTGAGGCATAGCGGATCTCCTTGATCTCCTCCACTCCGCAATTCAACTTATCAGGCTCCCTATAATACCCCCAGGCAATGTTGGGATGCAAGCCCCGAATGACTCGATGCTCGAACCTGCTCTCTTCGGGCTTCCATGTCCAGTATTGTGTTACGTCTGGACGTGTCGTAAAGAACCTAGTCTTCACTTGAAAGACGCGGAATTCTAGATACATGATACGACTGTTTGAGAAGGAGTCTCGCGAGCTGTAGCCATCGTACTCGAGGTCGTCGGGAATAGCGCTTGGTCTTTCCGCAGCCGGATCCGCATCTTGCTTGGCTTCGACTACGGCGTCTAAACGTTGTCGCTTCTGCTGGCGCGGTGTGACGGGGTCAACAAATTCGTTTCGTGGTAGGACTGTGCGTTGCGGCTCGTCATCCTCATCGACTTGGCCAATGGACCGTCGGCTGCGGCGCTGGGACTCGCCTTGCTCATCTGGCGATCTCATGGATCCCTCTTTCTTAGGCTTGAGCTTAGGTGCACCTCGCGTACTGCCCTTGTCGGCGAGCTTGTAGCCTGAAGGACGGCCGATGTTGCCAAACCCGTGCTTTTCGCGCAGGACCTTCAACTTGATGTCATGATAGAGGTCGTGTGTCGTCTTGGACAGGCTGAACTTATCACCTTGCGCCGTGGCAATCTCGTACAAGCGTTGCCGGAGCCATTCCAGAGGAGACACCCCGAGATCAAACTTCCTCAATTCCTCGTGGATATTGACTAATCGAAAGACGGTATCATAGTTGATGAAGGTCTTGTAGAATTTATCCATCATCTCTCGACACGCGAACTGCAGAGGATGGAAACATCCGTCCCTCAGAAAGTCGAGCACGGCTTGTCCCCGGTTGACCTGACGGTTCGCAAGGAACATAGTATGGCGCACGGCATCGGGATTCCGGCGGAGATTCTCTAGTCTTTCCTTCCATTTGTCGAGTGCGGTCTGGACAGTCCTCTCGAGAGGCTCCCACTCTGGGTTCCAGAACGGGTGGGTTTGGTTGATCTTTTCCAGAGGTACACCCGCGAACATGGGCGGGTGTGTAATGACGGAGCCATTGTCCCTGAGGACCAGGCTTCCGCGGGTAATCTCTTGGTCGTCCATGACGGGTGATCCGGTCGCGGGGCTGTTCATCTGAGATGCAGGGTCTCTGACACTCGGTAGGGACGGGGGATGGCGGGGGGATCTTCTGTCATCGCCGGATGACTCGTTGAGTACACCTACGGGAGGATCGTTAGCAGCAGATTGCGAATTTTGCTGATTCACTTAACGTTACCAATGGGAAATGCAGGTAGTTTGCGTCTCTCTTGCCTAGATTCGATGAGGCCACCACTGTCATGTCGAGGGAAATGATATGCTGTCGCTTCAGGGTGCAGCGTAGGAGAAGGTCTCAAGCCTGTGTCTGGGTGTAGGTGGGAAACAACGTTTCGCAGAGGCAGGCCACGGGCAGTGGATGCCGCATCTTCCTCGATGGGATTATGGAAGACGCTGCCAAACAGGTTCCCGGGATTGGATCTCTTCTCGTCCCTTTGCTCCTGAACTCGGCTACTCCGCCGCAGCGATGGGCCACTGACGGTTGCCCAGCCTGTAGCCGGGCTTGAGAAGGTGTGGCCATGGCTTGGTGCACCGCTGTAGCCTCTGGACATTGAATATTCTTTTTCGGAAAGGGTGTTCTCTCGGGCCCGTGTGAACCAAGCTTGCTGGGACTGATCCTCTTCTTGGCGCTGGCTTTGGAGCACGGCTCTTCTGGTCTCAAACTCATTGGACAAGCGGTGTTTCTCCGCCTTCTGCAACTCAATCGTTGTGTCGATGTCTCTCATGGCACTCTGCAGTTGCGATTTCCTATTGTATAATTCGTCGAGCCCTTGATCCAGCTGGCCTTGACGTGCGGCGTGCTCGTGTGCCAGTTTGGCGTCCTCTCGGTCCCGCGCTTTCTTGGTGGTCTGCCAGTAGTCCGCCTCCATCGCCGGCCAGTCTTGATGCTCCGTCGGCTTTGCATTGGACGACATGGCGCCTTATTGCAGCATCAATGGGCGTGTTATTTGCTCCGTCGTGCCTAGCTAATCGATGAGCCCAACACATACATGTGCCTGATTCCTGTTAGCAAGCGAACAGAACGATGACGAGGTCTTCGTTGCAAGTGCGTCTAGCTACATGCCCAATGTTGCAGAAATGCCGAGTTCATGCCTGCAGCTTGGGTTGTGGTTGTGTGTAGGTACGCCAAGTCGAATTGACGAGGGAAACCAATATGACAGGGATTGGACGCAATGCTTTCACGAGTTGCGAAAACTGGCAAACAAGGACAACAGGTAGATACAAGTCGAGACAGGTACCGGGACACGCGACACAGCAGCCACGCTGACATCAGCACAAATTCCCAAACGGCTCGGGCAGAGATGATATACAATTGGAAGCCTGCCAGAAAAGGGGTAGCTAAAATAATAGGAAGCGTGTGCTAGTAAGGAGTAACAAGAGAGAGATGATTGCAGGTAGGCCGGATGAACGACCCAGGACGTACCATGAAGAAAAGAAGTTGACAGAATAGGTAGAAAGAGAATCCCGGAGGCGTAGAGTTCAGCGAAAGGACATACATACAAGGACTTCGGCCTCTATCTGTCAATGCGAGGCCAATGTCCATCGGCTAGACGGTGTAGTAAGATAGAGTGCCTTGAACGCACAGGTGGCGGTGGTGGAAGGAAGGAAGCTGGTTAATAAATTCGTGGACCAGTCGTGGGCTAGCCGTGCCAGTTGTGAGGGGGGGACGGGGGGGAGCGGCTGCCCAGATGGTATTATCACAGACGATGCGATGCACCTAGCTACGGGGTGCAGGAATAAGATACCATCGGTGCTGTTGGCCGGGCGTGATATAATAAAACATCAGAAGATTGGAGAGGTTTAGGCCGGCAGCTTTCAATATGTAGGCATGTCCTAACTAACGGCGGACGATCGGAAGATGCTTATTCAACCACCCAGTTTTCGGGCATAAAACCCAAAGGGGAAGGGAGGGGAGGAAACTGAAGAAGAGTGGAAACAGCAGAGAAGAGAAGAGAAGAGAAGAACGGGAGGGCGGGAAACAGGGCTTCGAATTGGGTTACAGATATTGTCAGGCAGGAGAGTTGAGAAGGTGCTGAAGTTGTCGAGTGTATAGGTAGGTGTACTACTATTACATCCATAAGAAGATTGAGAGGTCATGGAGGTAAGTAAGTAAGGTGTGTGTATATGCAGGTATAACATTTCAAGCATACCTTACATGGGACGACGGCAACATGTAGTAGTGTAGGTCTCGCGAGGTACCGAATTACCGAACCCTTACCATCTCGAGATGGGTAGTCTAAGATGGGTACCTAGACTAAGATGGAGGTACCCTGAGCATACATACCATACCATACCTACCTGCATGTAGGTTAGGTAGCGCAAGTATGAAGGTACTTACCCAAAGGAACAAGTGAGGAAAATAAAACAAAAAATAAAAAAGGGAATAAAAAAAAGCCCAGCAGACTGTTGAATACAGTGAAACAAAGCTAGGGGAGAGCGCAGCATAAGGCGAGAGAGAGGCTTGTCACTAAAATAGCAACCGAGCCGCAGGGACATGTATGCAGATGCGGGTAGGGATATGTAGAAAATACCTGTGTACATACGCCGGTACCTTAGACATTGTAGGGGAGAGAGTATGTGTACGTGGAGAGCAAAGCTATACCTAGGTAGATTACACAACGGAGAAGCCAGAGAGTATAGATGCTATGGAGAAAGGTATTTGATATATAATACCGGGACTAAACAAAAAAAAAAGACTAAAAACAAGAGCAATTCAGAAAATCTTCACTTACTATTAGCCCCCCTTTAGGATCGAGTAGATACCCCGTGATTACCTATATATAGTGTAAGTACCGGGTAGGTACAAAAGTTCAGTTCTAGCGTTTCCCAGGAACTGATCAATTAACATGCACCCAGTGCAGTCTAGCGCGGTGTGTTGCAGCGGGTAAACCGGTAGTGTAGATGCGCGCGGAAATCAACAGACAACGGTCGGACAGGGGGCAGCTGCGCAAAGAGACGCAAGTCGACACACCACTTAGGTGCATGGGAATTGCAACGCAGTACAATCTTTCTGCAGGCTACCAGGGGGGATAATTAACAAGGGCCAAGACCACTAGATCTATTGATAAATCGGAAGCAGGAAAAAAAAAGCTTCCCAGCTACCTCTATACGGGGCATCACCTGCGTATATCCTTACTAGTTTAAGTTACTAGTTTAAAGTAAGTACTCACTTTTTATAAGTTCGCACCAGTGGCTATAAAGCGCCTCGAGAGGAAAATAAGCGAGTATAAAGCTTTAACTAGGTAGTACAAATGTCTTGATGTGGCTAGTAAATGAATACTAGCTTAGCTACCGCGTGATAAAAATAAAAAACTATGCCTATCACATATTGCTTATTACAGTGCACACCTATCTTTACACGCAGATTAACTATAAAACATAGGAAATGTAAATTAATGCCACTATATATCTATATATATGTATTATATTTGGATGAATATTTAACAGGTAGGACTAAGTAGCATGAAAAAGGTGGTGTGATACGCATCTATTCTGTATCTTGACAGATGTCTCACTTGCCTGTTCATACAGGAGCGGGCTAAGTATTTCATCCGTAATATTGCTGCAGAGGTGAACGTAACTCTGCAAACAGACGTATAGTCTCTAATAAGTTCCACGCGTAATGCAGGAACGGCAGGAAGCCTTTAATAAAAGAGGCAGACCGACCAGAACACGCGGTCCGAAAACGTGGGTTGCTGAAGGATCTAGGTTACTCTACTCCATCTTGCGTCTACTATATGAGTCCCATTAGTGCACCTCAGACAAGTACCTATACTGCCTCCCCTCCCTCTGCTCCCCTGTACACACATCCATCCATTTCCCTCGGCAGCTAGCAAGCAGTGTGGAGAGCGATCGCATGGTCAACTAGGTAGGTACTTCGTACTTGCCGGGCTGACTGTGTGTCTTGATGTCTCATCTGGTCTTCAATGTTGGTAAGACAATGGCTGTTAACCGGGATCGGGCAGCCCTGATGCAATGCAAGATGCAAGGTCGAATCGCGTTGCATTGCCCATCTTGGCTAGGTAATAAGATTCACTTAAGTGTGATATGGACTGTTCGCTTGGTGTTTAGCTCACATCTAGTCCAAGCATCTTGGATCCCTCTCATGATGCATAGGTGGGCGCAGCATAAAAAAGCAACAACTCGCAACAAGTAAAGGGATTGTATATTCAATAGGTGTCTAAATACTCGATATAAAATCGTAAACAGTACACATTTCTATAGAACTAGTGAGGAAATAGAAATCGTCAGATAACTAGATCTGAGATGATACTGATTGTGTTATAAGTTGATACCTGGTAATAGTATTACACCACCAGCAATGATGTACATGAATGGTAGGTGGGCGAAGTAGTATGTATTACTGCTGTACGATGGTGACTTGTTGGCTTAATAGCTTCTGCATATCATCAATTTACCGTGACCATGCGTCATAGAGGAATAATAAACGGTCTGGTCCTATCATGACCTACATAGGTATTCAAACTTCACAAGTCGAGTCACCTCTCAGTAGGTAGGTACTCTAAGATGTCGTAGGTATTGGAAACAAGAACAAGGGTCGTCCGCTTACATGTAGAAAGATTCGCTGTGACGCACAGGGGGCTTACATATAAATTAATAAACAAAGTTCTTATTTGTCCGCGGGGCGCTAAAATAGGCACTATATAATAGCGTTATACTCTGCCGCCAACCTGCATGTAAACAATACCATAGCCTCTCGATCCATCTACTATGCTAACTCCGTATGTAAAGAACCATACATGCATGCACATGAGGTTGAAACGAAGAAATCCGCATCTTGGGTAGCATGCATCAATTAGATAGATATCAGGAGCATACCTGACACCTACACCTCTGTAGGTATGTGAGAGGCGTCCGGCGTGGAGGGTTACATATCGGCTTTGCCGTCTCAGCCGTTGGGGCTCATACACAGAACGTGTATATAATATATGCATTGCTTCTAGAAAGGTTCGAAAGCTGGCCACGAGGTAGGTACCTACCCGTTATTACCTAGTACCTGGCTTGGCGGTTGCAGGGATGGTTTGAGATGCTTGTCACTGGCTATTTATACCTGAGGTACGGAGTACCTACTTACCTACTACGCAGGTGGGCTTAGATCCATTACAGCACAACTTGACTAAGTCTTATTGCCTTTCATTATGACAACTCCGATAAAGACTACCTAAAGTAGGCAAGTCTCTGTGCGCATGTGGCACATAAAATGGCCTTGGAGAAATGACAATACTACGACATGATCCGCAATATGCAGGCGTCGAGGGGTTTCAGCCTCGGACCTGTCGATGGTAGAGAGGCCTCTCCGCGCTCACGTCTGCGACAATATATGGAAAGTATTAACGCGTTAGTTAGCAGCTGACATTCTTCGGTGTGCAATTGGATGCCTCACACCTAGCTTGGCATACCTATGTACGTACACTATCCCTACCCACGATGATTACGTCAGTCTACACTATTCCATCGATATAGCTACCGTGGTATTATACCTAATGCATCGTAGTACCTAGATCATAGTGACATCTTCTTTCGTATCACACTTCATGTAGGTACACTACCTGCCCACGGAAGTCCCTGTTCTACCGATGTAGGTTAGAAAGGTATATTTCCGCGACTAGTGGGCAACCTAAGGTAGGCGTATATACATAATAGCATGGTGTAATTGAGCAGGCGAACTCATTCCTAAAGGAGAAAACCTAGACGTGGCACAGCACAGTCCGGACCGCTGCCGGAAAACGACGCTTGAACGACATAGATATACTGTGCACTTACCGAGACCAGAGCCGAGGCTTTTCATGACTTATCCGAACGAAATAGACTACAATTTGCGCCCCCATGCGAGATGCGAGGCGGGGTATTGAGAGAAGTGAAGCTACCCAACTGGCAGCAATAATCAATGCATCAGCGGCGCAAGTATGGGAAGAAGGTGTCCAGCGTTGGATGGATAGTATGTATCACCTCAACTGCTACCATCTGTGATATCCGGCTCGCATACCCGCGTACGAAGGTCGGGGAAATATCCCCTAATGGCCCTCACAGTCTAACCCGCCCTCGTATCGAGTATCTTATTCTTAGTGTTATGTGCCGTAGAAAGTCAAGACATGGTGGCGCTCCCTGATCCTAACGATGACTATTAGTATAGGCAGTACCTAAAGGCTAAGTCGTATGTAGGAAGAAAGGTGCCATCTTGCTTTTTATGGATAATGACAGCAAGCGGCATTCGTTCGGTTGGCAGGCCATGCATGGCATTTCCTCGGTAGGATTTATCCGCCGCTTATGACTTGACAATAAATCAATTCGCTGCTTATGTGGGATCAACGAGAGCAGAAGTGTTATAGCCTATCATAGCGGCTTGTCTGTTGTCTAAGAGTGCAGATGTGGTTAGATGCCTACCTCTTTATAGACCTTGGATACTTTAATTGATACTTTATTACCTGTGCACTAGAGCAGATAGGTCTAAGTACCTACCTTATAGGCAGGACCTCAGGTAGTGGACCTCTGCAACGGTACACCGAGGCAGGGTGGGATGACGTCTGGTGGCTGAAGCAGCATAAGCTGGAATCTATTTGCGAGCTCGTTATGAACGGACAGGCCGTCTTCCACTCCCCAAAAGGAATACTCAGCTCGATACTTCCAGCTCAGCACGGCATGGGCGCCCAGGCTTCAATGCTTCATGCACGGGAGGGAAGTGCAACATTGATGAATAAATATATAGCTGGTGGTGATGGTGAACATCCAGGTAAGCAGAGAACACACATCAGAATGCAGTGACGATACGAAGTAACTAGTAGCGCCTGATCGTACAATACAACCTAGCAATTGCCGAGAATGTGGGTGCCATAATTCGGACTTAATGCAACGGTACAGAGCCGCCGGACGTATCTATTGCATGAGCCTCGCTACCTACAGTTACCTCTTCGCAGAGTCGTTCTCGGCAACGCAACGCCGTTGGTTAGAAATGTTCCGCATTAGTCATATTCAATAAACCGTCTCATATGGATGGCCTACATGTCTGACACTCAGCGTCATGCGAAAATCATACCATAAGGAAAGACTAGTGGTCTCCATATCGACGACAGCCTTGCTAAGCCCTTTGCACCAAAGAGCCACCGAATCAAAATCGAGCCCACCATGCAGAGATGTGTTACCAACGCATTATCATACGTAATGTAGTGGAGATGTTGGCGATGTTTGGTCTTCACTCTCCTATCTCTGATAGGCACGCCTTGGTTTGAGTCTTCGTGTTAAAGTTGCAAAGGGGCGGGGGAAGAGAAGCCTCCCCTGGTGTATAGTCCTCACAGACTGCTGCAGACGCAACCAAAAAGACAGCACAATGTTAGCGCAAGATACCCACCTCTCCGAGTGACATGCTGCGGTATCAAGTCAGGGCGACCACCCCTCTAGCCCATATGTCACAGAGGGGCATGACAACCGGATTGGTGTTGGGTGCGTCACACAAGAAGACATGCCATGCGAATGTATTTCTATACAACTCTCCCTTCCACGGATGTACAAAGCCATGTAGGCAATGGCCCCCCTATCTTGCGTGCTGTCCCTCCATAGTCTGTTGCTGTGCCCTTTTCGTGGTATTAACCGCGGCATGGATCTACCAGTACTCGGGCTTGACGTAGTCGGCAAAGGTCTTGGGTTCCTCGTAGCCGTGGTGGTCGTGGTGGCCATGGCCATCGTCCGCAGGTCCGACGTACTCCATCTTATAAACACTACCGCACTCGGGGCATCGCTCGACCGGTCGTTCGCGAGACATCTGAAAGCAGGGGGAGCACCACGTTAGCTTACGAGACAGCAAGCGGGTGGAGAGGAGAGGAGTGGATGGCAAACGTACACCGAGCCAGACAACAACGTGGGAGTCGGCGGGACAGCCGGTGCAGCCAACGTACTGCTCGTCACCTGCCGACTGCACAACGATGGGGTTGTCGAGGGTTCCTAGCCAGGTCGTAAGCTCCCGTGCTCTCGTCATGGCCCAGGCAGGGAGGGGGCTGCACCTTTCCTTGACGAATCGAGGGGCCGCATATCGAAGATGTCTATGCCCTGCATCTTTCCGAGAATCTCTAATCGCTCCAGACCGGTGGACTGCTCGAGGTCGGTGGGGACGGTTCCCGGGGCGGCACCAGGGCCGATGAGATCCTCCTCGGTCCGGATCTCTGTTTCGGTGTCAGGCAAAGTGCGACGGTGGTCACTTCGTTTCTGAGAGCGTACCTTCGAAGGCCTTCACCTTCTGGCCGACGGTGGCCTGGGGTTCGACCTTCTTGGCATCACCTGCGCGGAACGAGTCAGCCAGTCAGTGATGTCGGAGCGAGCCATGACGCGGGCTCTTACGTCGGATGACGGATGCGGCAAAGCTGCGGCGGACGACGGGGGCGATGGGGCGGGCGGCGGCTCGACGCGCGACGGCGATGGCGGAGCGTTGCAGGAACATGATGGCGGTCGAGTGGTGAGGGGAGGTCGGGACGTTGTGGTGGGTTGAGGAAAGCGGTTCGGTCGGTATGAGGCCCGAAAGTCGAACGGGCGAGGGATTTGCAGTGGTCTGATTTGACAATCCAAGAAAGGATGGTGTACTTCGTACACTAGCCCAAGTACGAAGTCAATTGGACGTAGGTAGCGCAGAGATGGAGCTCAAGCTCGAATCGACTAACCCCAGTCTGGAGGCCAAGGCTCTTCCCTGATTCGGATTTTAGCCGATGTTTCTGCGACTCACTGCCAGCCAATCACGTGATATTGCTATTTCTATGTAAGGTACTGTGCTAAGAGGTAGCACCTGAAGTACTTGACTGGCAGCGTCTGAGTTGCTAACTCTTACCGCGGCGCTCAGTGCATAGTTACATTGACACAGAAGTGTCAGGCTTTGTTAGGCTTAACGTGGAAACATGATACCCACGCGCCGAAAGCAGGAATATATCGAGCTCGACATAATCAGTGTGTATATATGAGGATACAATATTCTTTTTTCAGGACCGTCTGGTCCTTGCGCAAAACGCGGACTCGCTCTTGGCAAGACTTATGAAGGCTTCATCTACCAACCAACTAACCTCCAATTCTAACGGCAAGGCAATGAATGCTCTTGTCTGTCCACGACCGAGATACGCTGTGCTGGCGGCGTCTCTGTATTGATTGTATAATCCGTGCTCCGTCCTCCCTACGCCTACGCCTACGCCTACGCCTACGCCTCGGCTCTCTTCCTCTCCACGTCAAAAGACTGCAGGATAAGGTCCTCCTGCGCCTTGGAGGTATACACGAGGTCTATGTCGCCACACTTCCTCGCCCTCGCCTCGTCTTCGGTGACCCACAAGAAGGCCGCATGTTCGTTGGGGTCGAGCCTCACATCGTAGGCCTCGACGTCGACGTCGACGGCGAAGGAGTACTTCCGGACGCAGACATTCTTGCGCGTTAGAAAGGTATACCCCGTCCCGACGAGCCCAGTTACGCAGCGCGCCCGTAGACCCGTCTCCTCCCAGAGCTCCCGCGCGAGGCCGTGCAGGAGCGACTCGTCCTCGGCGTCGATGGTACCGCCCGGAACCTCCCAGCGGAGCGGATACGAGTCGTGCGCCGCGCGCTGCACCACCAGCAGCCTGCCGGCATCGTCAAACACGAAGGCGCCGACGCAGACACCGTTTACCCCCGGGGATTTATCCAGGTACGCGCCCAGCGGAACCCGGAAGCGGGCGACGGATGGGTCGGAGGCGACAGTCGTTGTCGTCGTCCCTGTTGCTGTTGTTGTTGTCGTTGTTGTTGTAGTCGTTGTCCCTGCAGATGCGACGGGCAGTGTGGACACCATCTCCACCCCGGTCATTGTAGCCCTAGGCTGAATGTGTGCGTATAAGTGGGCGGGCGAAGGTGAAGAGTTGGTAAGACTCTTCTAGATTCTATTGTTTGATGCGATGCTTGATGATGTGATATGGATTTTGATGTTTGGCGCTGCGACTGGTAACACGGGCTTATTCGTTGGATCAAGGCCGAGCAGACGGCATAAGAGATACTGCATGATAGCAAAGTTGAGGGGGGCGACTGAGATAAAAACAACGTTAGTTAATTAAGTAAACAACGTTAGACCGTAGCTGCCTAGTTAAGGCAATGACTCTTACCTATTCATACATTCTAGGGGTAGATTGGAGCGCGTCGCAGCAATATCTTAATAACCACATTATCAATCGACAATACCTTGATAAATTCGATCTGTGCCGAGTCTCAGTAGCCATGTCAGTAAGTCGACAGGAGAACATCTTGAGGTGTTGAGTGTTTGTCTGCAATTGCACCACAGAAGCTACTGAGGTAGCAGCCAAGTACCCAGTTGCACTAAACTGTATAGCACTGGTACAATACTAACCTAGGTACTTGCATACACACAGGATGCCCTCGTGGAATCCCTTACACAGCTTCAGCTCGATAGATTCGCCAAACAGCTTTAATTTTTCCTATTGACCCTTTCTATTTTGCAGTAAGGAAACTAGGTACGGTATTGTTGGTAGTAATGCGCGCCGAGTATAAGAAGCTAGGGAGGGGGAAAGAGAGAGAGAAAAAAAAAAAAAAAAAACCCTTAGCTAGGCCGATCCAATCTTGGCAAAACAGCAGCTCTTTCACGCCTTGGTACGGTATATATATAATAGGTAACCTGTTGCTGTTATACGATCTACTACAGAAGTAGAGAGAGGCTCAGTATTCGACTAGGCTCAAGTGAGAATGGATTTTGTGCCAGCAAAAGGTCAGCGTTTGCTCGGGATTCTCATCAGTCGATCACACGATGAGAAGAGAATGGACACTGTCCAAGAACTTGGCACGACGCAAATTGTCTGGGCGACGCTCGGCCGAGATGCAGTCTCACGACAGAATGCGAGAATGCCAGAACGCCGGAACGCCAGAACTTGGCCAACACGTCGTCGAGACCATGACCATGTCCCCCCCGCCACTCCAAGTGGCGAGCGAGGTGAGGGCGAGTGTGTTTCGAGAGGAGCCAGCAACTCGCAACTTGCAACTTTGCATTTGAGTTAGCGGAGCTCTTCATCGTGATAAGAGCTTGGCCAGCGTCGACCAAGCCTTGCGGTCAGCCAGTCCCGTGCGGTGGCGTCGTTGTTCTTCTGTCCATCCAAGATTGGCAGCTTGGTATTCTCATCCTTTTCCAAGAGGGCCAAGACCAGCCCAGCCCAGCCCAATTTCCTCAGCCTTTTTCCTCGTCGTTTTTTGCCAGTCTCACCGAGTTCAGCTGTGCCATTCATTAATTATGCCCTTCATTCTCTACCCTCATCCCTTTCTACACCTCCTATTTCTCATTCTCGTTCTCGTCTGCCCTTCACCTGAGTTCTCAGGCCTTGGTCCTTAGTGTTGTATATACTTCAAAAAGGTAGACTGGGAGAAAAGGTCAATCAATCTTCTATGTTTACTTGCTCTTGTTTATAAGCCGCTTCTGCCCTGGCAGTGGATGTTGCGCTAGCCGGAAGAGTCCCTGGGCGTTCTTATACACGACACACATATCAAGTCGCAATTCGCAATTTGTGTAATTCCAGGCATGCCACTCCGACTTCTTTCCTACCTCTGCCTTGCCATAGCAACCCGATATGGCGATGCCTTGTACGACGAGCGTCGAAGTCATCGCTACGTGAAGCTACCTGTTGTTCATTCGACCAATCGACAAGCCTTCGCTAAGGCCTACGAGGGCAAGGAGGCTATCGCTGCTGTGCCGCTGGCCAAAAGAGCCGATGTAGCCTACTACGCAAAATGTCCGTTCCTATCCGAGCCGGCCTCGTGTACTAGGCATGCCGCCGCTAACTCGTGCAAAGTAAATATCGGTACGCCGCCTCAGCCAATTTTCGTGCAGTTAGATACCGGCTCGTTCGAGCTCTGGGTGAATCCGGACTGCGCCACCCTGGAGGGGTCCTCCAATGTGAGGTTTTGCCGGGCAGCCGGCCATTACGACCCATCCTCGTCGTCAAGCGCCGTCGGGCTGTCGCTGACGAAAAGTCTGAGATATGGAATTGGTGGTGCCAATATTCGATACGTGCTAGACACGGTTGGTCTCGCGGGGACAGGTACGAACCTTGGATAAGGCTCTCGTGTCAGTGCCATCCCTCTAACCAGCTTATACAGATGCTCTCTTGCAAGACGTCCAGTTTGGAGTCGCCTTTGACACTGTAGATGAATTCTCCGGCATTCTGGGTATTGGCCATGGGGAGAACGTGACCATACCATATAAAAATGTGATTGACCAGCTAGCAGACCAGGGGGTCACGCACACGAAGGCGTTTAGCCTTGCTCTTGGCAGCAAGAGTGAGCAGGAAGGCGTGATAATATTTGGCGGCTTAGACAAGGCCAAATTCGCCGGCACTCTCCAGACACAACCCATACTGCCAGCCATAGACGCGCCCGACGGGGTACCGAGATAGTACATGAATGCCCTCCCTGCGCGTGGGTTCCGGCATATCTGCGTGTCAATGCCTCATCGCGCCAGAAATAACGCTCTTCAACTAACTGTTATGTCTATAGTTGGATCAACATGCAGTCTTTGAGCATCACCCCACCCGGCGGGAACACGAGACAATATCCTAATGCCTCCATGGCCGTCTTTCTTGACAGCGGCGCCACCCTCACTCTCCTTCCTACGAGGCTGGCGAACGCCATTGCGGCCGATTTTGGCGCCGACGCCACGGACTCGAACGGTTTTTTTGCGGTGGATTGCAAGTTCAACAGCCAATCGGGAACGCTCAATTTTGGGTTCGCCGGCGTGACCATCCGCGTACCCTATCGAGAGATAGTTCGAGAAATTCGGACGGCCTACGGCTTCGAGTGTTATCTCGGCATTAGTCCCAGTGAAGACTTCGTCCTCCTGGGTGACACAGTGCTGCGATCTGTTTACGGTTAGTCAGTGTTCCAGCCCATTCCCCCTCTTTCTCGTTAAAAAGGGGGGGGGGGAAGGCAGGACCCCCTCTGAACTGTTGACGGAAGACTGATATGAGCCGTATTCTAGCCATATTCGACCAGACTAATAATGCTATCCACATGGCCCAGTACTCGAATTGCGGATCAAATGAGAAAGAGATCACGGCGCAGACGGATTTCAGCAATGTGAGGGGTGACTGTAAAGCACCCGACTCGCGGGCCGCCAACGCAAACTCCGAACCCCTGTCTCTGGACAACGGCACAGGAGCAGGGGCGAGTAACTCTCCGGACTCCAGCGCACCCACCTGGCAGGATTTAGGCTTTGGGAAATGGCTGATGGCCTGGGTGACGATGTGTGCGATACTTTTAGTGTCTGGACTTGTTTGGTAGTTTTCGTAGGGCTTACTGTTAGGGAAGCGTTGGACGGGTTAGACCGTTAATCGCTTTGAAAGCCGCATTTCGGGATGCATCTTCTAGACGCTGGTGGTTGATGATACCAAGAGTTTCATACCGAGCTGTAGGATGGCTTCTACGCCTACAAAGCTTGGTTCGAGGATTTCCGCTTGATACCTTAATAACCGTAGATGCAATACTACGACTGCTATTGTCCATTTTCGAATCGTCCAACATCCAAATGCTGGTAACTCGTTCTATAATACCGGTACAGTCATTCTATCACTCCCATGCGCAGGCCCTCCTCGACGTAGATCGCAAACCTCATGTAGGAGAACCCATAGAGACTGACCCAGGTATCGCCGTCAGGGATCGGTGCCAAGAATGACACAATATGCGGGCGGCATCCACAACTCGTCCTACAGTCTCGTCGAGGCCGTTCGTTCTCCAGGCCCAGTAGATCCATAGCGAATCCCTCGCGCGAAGACTAGATCCTCGACAGCCCCCTTATCTCGGGCGTCGGCCCTTGCCCTACGCCGCAATAAAGGCCCCCGTCTCCACAAAGTTCGCCTGGACTGCTTTAAATGTACGCAAATTAGATTAGTTAGCATAGAGACCAAAGGGCGCGGAATTACCACCGCCCGGTTGAACTTATCCTTGCCTCGACGTGGATGGAGAAGAGGGCCGGGGGCGGACGGAGCGGGCCTTTTGGGTATCCGTCGCTTGCTCCGGCTTTTGGGGGCTGTGTCGCCGGGATAAATAAACAATGCGGGCAGCATTGATACGAAGTGCCTAATTAGTGTGGTGTAAGTAATATCAGCTCCTTGAAGTTCTAAGCCTTCGGGGCGTGTCGTCTCCCGCTAGCTCCGTGCGGGTAAATGGCTGAAACAACATAGACAAAGGGGACGACACCGAACGCGCTCTTATACTGTGAAATTTTTTTTCATTTTTATTTTCACTTTCAGTTCTTGATACACTTCTCGATTGTGTTTTCGTTGACGAGCGTTACGACTTTGGGACTGCAACCGCTAACCAGGTTATCAACTCTGCTCGTGTACATGGATTCAATGCCTCCTCCCAGATAAGTAGACTTCGGTTACGTCGGTATTAATGGTTCGACACTGGGGATGTGACCAGAGCTATACCAGCTATGTTTGTCCCTCTCTATATGACGCAACTCGTAGTTCTGAACTCTCCCGCCTCTAACCCGACGGCTATAGCTGCATACCAACCAGCTTCTCATAGGACTTCTACCCTGAATATCCGTCCATCCGTCCGTTCATCCGTTATACGTCAAGAGCCGCGCGCCTGGCTACTAGCCACATTACATCATCCCAGATACATACATGCATACATTTTTTTTTTTTTTTTTACTCACATACGACCCAAAACTCACGCTGCCGACTTCGATGTACGGGGCTGGAACGTGCAGAAGACGGCACCTGGTTGGCAGGTGACCTGGTCTCGCATGTCGCGCCACATCGTTTCCTGATCGTAGTCGGGGGCGAAGTTCACGTCGTAGTCCTGAAGGAGAATCGTCACGACGAGGCGAAGCCCGACAAGGGCCAAGTTCTTGCCCAGGCAATACCGGGCGCCGGCGGAGAAGGGCGCGAAGGCCCGCTTGTCGAGGATGAGTTCCGGTCGCGAGTACCATCGCTCGGGGATGAAGTCGTTCGGCTTCACCCACATCGATTCCACTTGTCGACAATGTCAGCGCGCGTCCAGTCTACGCGGCAATGGCCGGCCACAATGGCGGACGTAGGTAGTTCCACTTACTTCTGTGCACGACGTATTTCGGGCATGTGACTTTGACGCCGGGGGGAATCAGCACGTCGTCGATCAAGAGACCTCTGGGACCGGTGATTCTGCTCCCTCCCGTCATGACCGGCGGGACAAGCCGGAGCGCCTCGTTGATCACGCCGTTGAGATGGGGAAGCGCAGCGAGGGCGTTCGCGTCGTTCACGTCAACGCCATCCACCTCGGCCTGGACCTTCTTAGCGTGTTCCGGAAACTTCGAAAGGAACCACCAGATGCCGATGAGCACGGCACGGGTAGTATCACTGATGGGCGTGTTAGCCGAATCTATCTAGCTGAGCCGACCGGCGGTGTCTCTTAAGGGAAATAGACAACGCGATCATCGGTGCGGGGGCGAACAGCTTCGCGCCGATAACATAAAATATAGCGACGGCATGAAATTTGTGACGATGTGCAATGTGACAGTAGCGAAACCGAGACTGACCTGCCCGCGACGACGGCTGTCACCGCCGTACCGCTAAGATGGAGATCCCTGGCCTCTTTAGTTTTGGTCGCAGCTGTGTTCTCGTACTCTTCGATAAAGTATGTGGCCATGTCCGTCTTGCCATTTCCACCGCGCTATGCCAGACCTCGCGTTAGAAACCAGAGACTAGACTTTGCTTGTCCGATGGGGACGGACTGCTGGGGTGGTGCCGGCACCTACCTGGAGGCGCAATTTCATATGGTCCTCACAAAACTGTATCATATGGTGCCAATCCTTGACTTGTCCGACGGGCGGGCAAAGCTGGAAACCCAGGAGAGCAATCCAGATGGCGTCGCCGAGGGGTCCCGCCAAGGCCAGGGCACGATCCCGGTGTTCTATGCCGGGGTGCGTCACTCTCGATTTCGTGAGGTTGAAGTCTTCGCCGAAGAGCACCTCTCCCATGACGTCCCACGAATACCAAGACATGACCTGGTCGAGGTCTACGGGTTTTGCACCCGATGCACCCGATGCGCCAATGCAACGCGACAGCTCTCGGACCAGACTTGTGATGCGAGGGTGATAGTCGTTCATCGCTGCCGAGGCCACACCTGCTTAGCTACGACCACGCGAGACACGACATCAGAGAAAACGAAGCCACTGACCTTTAATTGACAGCCCCTGGGCCCAAAACTTGCGCCCTTCCTTGTGCTCCAGCTTGTCGCGGGTGAAGATGGCCGAGGTCCGTGGCCGGACGATGTCGTACCAGACATCCCTGGTGGTCTCGTTGCCGAAGCCGTCGAGTAGCTCGAAGGCAGCAGGGTTGAAGACGGTGATCTCATTGGGACCTTGGTTGGAAAAGACACTCACTCAGCCTGCATGTCATACATGGCCGGGCCGGACCGCGGACGGATTGCCGTAATCCGTCGGCGAAAGTGAAAAAGGTGGATGAGCTCACCTGTTCGCACTATGGTCCCATATTCTTTGTAAATCTCCTCCTGAAATCGAAAATTGCTGGAGTCGCGAACATGCCACACATGCCAGAGTTTGGTGATGGCGGCAGGCCTCGGGCCGTTGAAGGAAGAGAGGCGATGGAAGTATAAGCGGTATACGGTCATGCTCGAGAACAGGCCGCCCAGATATGCGACAGCCAGGACGGCCAAGCGACCGAGAACCCCGGCGAGCGTATCATCGAACCCGCTCAGATAGTATAGCGTGACGCTGCCAAGGGCCAGGTGAGCGGCGATGATGTGTGGGCCGTGAAGATGCCACTCCCCATGCTTGAAGATGCCGAGATGCACGGCGACGCCGGCCGCGCCGGCCAGGAGGGCGAGGTTTTGATCCTGACCTAGGGCCATGTCGTGTCGTGTCGTGTGTGCTTGAGTTCGTGACAGACAGACAGACAGACAAGTCTTGCGCTCGAAGAGATGACCAGAAAAGCGCGAGCAGGAAAACCCAAACAAACAGGAAAGCGAGCGGAAAATCGAAACAAGGGAACAGAACGATGCGAGGAAGACGCCGAGATGGCAGACCCGCTTGCTTGCTTTCGGCAATGCAGGGGGCGGTTTATCTCATCTACCTGTAGTGTACTTAAGGTAGTGTAGGCTGTAGGTAGGTGTAGGGTTCCCTGGTCTGTGGTTCACGATGGTTCTGTACCTACCTACTTTACATATATGTAGGTAAAGTAAAGTAATCATTAAGGTAGGTACCATTACATACCTGGCTCTGGCTGCTGCATGTACGTCACGTCACGGTATAGTGTAGGTAGTGCAGGAGGAGGAAAGAGGAGCGGAGGAGAAAGGCAAACGATGCGGCACCAATACGTATTATACCTAATACGCCTAATTATAACGTCTATACCGCGATCGTCTCTATGCCACGATCCTCCTCCACCTACGTCTGCCAGAAAGCATATAGGGTTAGACGATTTTGGCTAGTTGAGCAATACGTGCGCTACACCACCTTAGTATCGATAGTGCCGACTTGCTCTAAACTACTTTACCTGAGGTGGTGATGCTTTGTATTGTATTCTATAGGCACTCAACTTAGATACTTCTCATAAGAGAGACAATGGCGGTTCCGCAACGGCAGTGTATGTTTATGTGTATGTGTATCCATTACTGGAGGAGTTGGTCCAGTGCCTGTAGAGCGAAGATCACCAGTCGACGACATGAATGCCGACCCTGAGGGAAAAGCCGGATATCTTATATATATATATCGAACACAATGTGAAAGGCGACGCTACAAACCACCCCATTGGCCTCTAGGGACGGAGTTGGATTTATAGTACAGGCGCCAAAATGAATTCTAGACCCATTGGTCGCATTTCGTCTTCTGGTGGCGTGGGACAACACCAATGATATACCCGGGAATGTCGAAAAGCAGATGGAGGCGCTATTAGCGGTCAACCGAATTAGTGCGGGAGTGTAAAAGAGCGTCTTCCAAAAAGGGCAGGCCCTTTCCAAGTCCGATACCTAGGTAGCCTCTAACCTACCTAGTAGGTAGTAAGCAATGATGTGTGCGCTGGAGCTGATGCAACCCCTTGCAAGTTACGATAAACATGGTCGAGCTACGCTACGGCATGGCATCTCAAACCCTGATGCAGATGGAATGGTTTGCATCCAGTTCATGCCTTAACCTCGTGCTAACTGGGATGGTTACTTTAGTTAGGCTGAGCTGTCATTTTCTCCGCCCTCCATACACACTTTACTTTTCGTACTGGCCCGGTTCATCGCCCCGTCGCCATTCGTGTAGTGTAGAGCCTCATCGAAAAGAAACAATGGCCTGGTTACTGGTCAGGTAGTAGGTAGGTACCCCATTGTACTGTTGGGGTGCGTGCCACTGGAATCGGATCCCTGGTTCGAAGATGAGTGGATACAAGGGGGCATTCACCTAAATTGGTTTGGCGGCGGGCGTCTGGGGAGGACAGAAAGCAGAAGCAGCAAATAAATCTACTTGTAGGTATGATACAGACCGCCCTCCTCCCTGATGTCGAACATCATATACCTACCTACAATTGGAAACCCAAGTAGGTAGGTAGGTACGAAGTATTGGGGGATGCATTGATTGAAAGGTGCGCAGCAGCGTGCCTACCGGTATCGCCAATTAACCCCCTCTCGTTCTTTTATTAACCTCACCAAAGGGCTGAAAAGTTGTCATCACGTCAACAAGACTCGAGCACAAACCGGGCCTATCCCTCGCGATGCTGGCTTACCATGGGTAACCGCTCATAGACGACAATCAAACTTCTTTCCCTCCCTCTTGTATTATGGAATAAAGAGAATGGAGGTAAGGAAGAGCAAGACTCCAGAACCGTAGTAAGCTTACGACCAACATCTTGAAGGCATGCCATGCCGCTGTGCGCTCGATGGCTCACAATGAATCAATACAATATCAAGATGGCGCAGAGCCGAGTATCATGCATCACTTATAGTCACTACCTAGATGAGCTAAACTATAGCCATTGACGAACACCTCAGCCAATCCGACATCACCTGTTAGCCTCGACTAGCAACCGATCATTAATCTTCTGTCTCGCGAGTGATATATCAATGAAATAGCTAGCATCTATCGACAGCACACATGACGCAACGCGTCGCGAGTGTGTACCCGACGACTGAAGAAACAGGTCGCGACCTGGACCCAATTCGTTTGCGGCTTATCACGACGGTCACGTAGGAAACGAATAGCGCCTTCGGGGCATTCACTCGGAGTAGAGATCTAAGAGTCATCTGCGGGGGGAGTTTATGCTCTGGAAAGCTACCTGGAAGGCCTTGGATAATGGGAGTCTGCCCGTCATGCCTTGCTTCTCCAACGAGGCGCCTACGTGAACGCCTAGGGGCAGAGGAGAGAGGTGTTGTTCGTGTCGAAGGCGATTAAGGGCCAGCATCGACGAACAGTTATTGAGATCTCGATTCAAGAAGCTGATCCACGTTGGTATCGACTAAGATAAGTTCCTCCTTCGGCATCAATTGGCTACATATTCGTAGATCATGCTAGGAGGATGATCGGAGTGGAATCTTTAGTTATGAATTCGACTGCTTGAGCTAGTTCCGAAGGATACTTAGGTAGCTTCACTCATTATTGCTATGGTTTTATGTGAAAAGTGGAATACAGATGGATGCCGGCGCTTACACAACTTCATCCCGCCTTTACAGCTCATGTTCGCTGGTTTTTTCTTATCCAGGAATCGAATCTGGCTTGATGTTGATAGCTTTTTTGGGTAATATGCGTATTCTTCCTTGTTTTGCTACCGGCTGCTTTGACTCGAATGAAGAACTCCTGGTATCGGCATAGCCTCGCCAGCCCTCGCGTCCCTGGCCGCTCATACAATCCCGTCAAGACACGAGGCTTTAGTTCAATGCAACTACTCACGCTCGATAAGAAGGCCATACCTTTACAGTCACCAACGTACTACGAGCAGCGGCATCGGCGATGTTGGAGACATTGCACCCGGGAATACCAACATGGGAAGGGGATCTGTCGTCGTCAAATTGCATCCGGCGGACCTAGACACACCTTACACCACTACAATAACCAACAAATAACCACTTTTAAAGCCATTCGAAAGCTAGTAATAGCGTTGATCACATCTAATAGCCGTTTAAGCACTTCGTTCATTTATTTGCTTATTAACTCTCTCCTGCGATAGCTCTGCTTAACCTTCCTCTGCAGCTGTACGAAGAGTATTTTTGTTCTATGTGTGGGGTGTCTCATGTTTTTCCTCGCCTGCCTCGGCTAGTTGCCCCTTATTGCAAGATACGTCAGGTTCTTACATGCTCTGGACGTATCAGTCTCAGGAGTCACTGTTTCCAGCTGCAAAGCGAAAATCTGGCGGGAAATCGAGACAGAGTGTACATGTAAGCACAAGCAAAGATGAGAGGCAGACACATAATACCTGTTCTTGTAATATAAGAGTTCCCCTAGAGGCGAATTGGGCATTATCACACTATCGACTGGTTTCACTGGCCACCTCACGTCACGAGGTCTGCTTCATCCGTGTCACACATCCCATGCAAAATCGGATAGGTTGGGCGACGAAGCTCATTAGGAGAAATGACGATCGATTACGTATCAACCTAGTTATGTCTATAGTCAATAGAGTTATTGATGGGAGGAAAATGGCAACCAATGAGGTCCCGGTCAGTACCATTTACTAAACGTAGCAGGTCATCCTCACAAACATGGTTGTCCGCCTAGTCTTATTGGTAAACTACGAGTCCATGCTACTACGCTTGCTCTTCTTCTTCTTCCTGCCTTCAAGGTCAAGGCCGGACGACGAAGACTGGCCTTTCTCGGGAGCCGGCTGTTGGTCCTTGGGCTCCTCCTTTTCGTAGTAGTCCTGGCTAATCATCAGCATGTCCACGAGACCGGGGTTGGGAATGTTCTCGGCGCGGGCGGCCTGGACCTCTTCCCAGGCGCGGATAGCCTCTTCCACCTCGGCTAGATGTCGGGCGTTGTCGTTGCGAAACTTGAACTGCTCGTGGGGCTCGCGGGATAAGATGTCTCGGTTGGTGGCGGCCTGGTGCATGTCCTCGTGGATGTTGCCCTTCTTGATGTGGAGCAAGCCGATCTTGAGAGCAATCTCCCGGTTCGACATGCTGGAGAGGTCCTTGTGATGCTTAGGCTGGTCGAAACCGATGCCATGGGGTCCCTCGATCCCCTTGATCTCTCTGTTCTCGAGGCTGATGGGCCCAGACCGCGGGGCGCGGGTGCCGAGGCTCATGCGTCGCTTACCGCCATGCTCAGTACTGTCATCGGGGTTCTCATGACCGGGAGGAGGCGCAACATTGGTGGTAGTAAGCTCGACATGGTGGAAGGATGGGACTGGGGGGCCGCTGTCACGGCGTTTGCCAGGGCCAGAGGCAGCACCTGGGGCACCAAGGTCGCGGGAGTTGACCCATCCCTGCTCCGTCTTGACTGCACCGGTGCCAGTATAGGGTGTAGTATACGGCTTATATTCCTTGCCGTTGTTGCTCATGATGATTGTCGAGACCCGATACCAGCACTATGACACATTAGCGAGTCCACTAATAGCTTTGCTCATGCCGGGTGGCCGTGACAGTGATGGCAGCGAAAAGAGACGGGATGGAAGCACTCGGGGAGTAGACGAAGCTTGACACTTCAACAAGACCAAGAGGGTCGGGAGTTGGATCGAGTATTGGGGAGTAAGTATGGATATTGGACCAACCTGGTGTATGGAGACGGCAGCAGGCTTCAGACTTGAGACTTCAGAAGGTACTTGTGATGTATGTATAGGTACGAACACGTGGTTCAGATGTTTTGTTGACTTGTTTGTGTAGTGCTCACATCAAAAGAACCCACTCAGTGAGTAGCAGTGCAGCAGATGCAGTCGTTGTCTGGGTTGGAGGAGAGGATGGAATGGTGACAAAAGTTGTTGGCTGACGGTTATAAGATTGAATATATGCTAAGTTAGGTACTTTGTGGTGTATAGGTAAGCCGTGTGATCAAGTCCTTCTGGAGATTCGTTCAGGCTTCAGTTGTGGTTACGGAGTAGGTAGCGACCTAGGTACTAGGTAAAGTAGGTTCTTTAATCTTGAAGTTGAGGTAGCACTAATCCATTCCCCCAGGTTGTGTTGTGTTGTGTAGAGTAGACTAGGTACCTAGGTAGGTAGGTCAGAGTATGCAACAGGTTAACAGGACAACTCTTTCCTCTTCCCCCGAGATGGTCCTTCCTTTGATAGATACTTGCCATCGGTCTACCTGGGAGGTAAGCAGCCTCCGAAGAAGGTAGGAAAATAAGGCAGGAGGTACTGTTGACATATCACTACAAGGTAGGCAACAGCGACGACCTGGAAGTCATTGGAAGTCACAAGACAGACAACAACGCCAGCACCCCCAACAAATAACACGTCATGAAAGAGAAGAAAGAGAGGAAGAAAAAAAGACACGTGCTATATTCCCTAATAACCCAAGGCATCATGCAAGCCAGGCTGCCTTCAAAGGACGCCTCAAGTCTTGGGGTAAATGCCTTCCTAGATTAGTCTAAATGAACACATATTGTTCAGAGGCTGGCTCTGCCTGTGACAGAAGATAGCAAACTCAGGGAACGAGTGGTTCTGCTACTGCACTAGGTACCTTTACTAGTCAGTCGTACTGTGAGATTTGGAGTGCCTAAAGTACTCTTTTGAGGAGGACAGTAACTGATGAATCGATGGGCAGCACACAAGAGGAACACCTCTTGGTCAGTGTAGGCAGCCTTTGCTGCGGTCCTTGTCATAGTCATAGCAGCAGTCAGAGTAGCAACATGCGCATTGCCTAAGTATTTACCCAATTGCAACCACCTGCAGTATGTCCAGATTAGGACATTCCTGGTTCGGGTTGAAGTCCAGTAAGAATGGCCAATCCAACAACCTAGGCTAGGTAGTTAAAATTCCTGGTACTCGACGGGCTGCCACCGATTTGTGTCCCAAGTCTACTACAGCCTCGCCATAGATAACCTACACCAGCTTGCAAAAAAGAGGATCGAGCTTCTGATCGAATGCGGAAAAAAACGGGGAGAAGGACGATCACCCTGGAGGCCGGCGTTTGGCTGTGGTGTCGCAAGTCTGTGATTATCACAAGGGTTTGCCGCCGCGACAATCTGGCAAGCAACGCCAGGGCTGTCTACCCGGTCGCTTGAACTACTCATGGAGTCCCGAGTTCTCTGTTAGGCATGTTGCATAAGTTCATTGCACTCGAGAGATGGCTCGTCGGAGAGAAGACTTGAAGGCAGTGGCACCCTCTACCCGTATCAACATGATCGTTTCCTGAACCCTAGGCCCAGGGCGACCTTAGTCTGAAGTGTCATTATATCGAACTACGCAGCTAGCATCGTGTTGCGCGAATCTCCCATCTTAGGCGGAGAGGTGGAGATTGGGGAAGATTAGGGCCGGGCTGCATGTTTCAGTGCCACTAGAAGAAATCGGATCGCCGAGATACAACAACGTAGGGAGAGGGATCTACTTCGTGGCACCATACATAGGTAGGTAGTGATCGAGTCAGTCGTCGTGGAGCAGGTCTGCCAGCAAATCTTCGTGCGATAACATGACTAGCAAATCGCGGCAAGGGGGGATCTAGGAGTGTCCCCCACGAATGCGAAGGCGAGGGCAATGTCTGATGGTGTTGACGATTGCTTCGCAGCAGATGGGTTCACGGCGTTAGGGAATACCCACCCTGGTAAAAGAAGCCACACGCAATTGCGAGAGAGGTTAGGGCAGGGGCTAGGTTCAGCTCGATAACAGACCAGACCCAGAGACAGCCCAAGGGCGGGGAGCGCTTCATAATGTACATGTAGCCGTAGTTATTGGATATGTCGATCAGGTAGCAGCCGGAGATGGTGCTCGCAATGAAAAAGATGGCTTGTCGAAGGGGGGCCTGGAATCTGAGCGGGAGACCAGGAAGCAGGACCGGCGAGGAGGGATGGGGATGGAGGACATAGAAGAAGACGAAAAAGACTAATAGGGGCAACAGTCAGCTTGCTTCGACGGCGTAGACGACAGCTTCGGAACAGCGCGAATCCGCGCTCGGCGCTGTACGGCGTCCCATCTTACCAACGAAGGCCAGCAATGCGCGTGCCACAATGCCGGGCCACTCGATGTCGACGGCATACTGATGTTGCACCAGGACGTCGAGCGTGAAGTGCAGCATGGCCAAGCTCACAGTCCAGAGCAGGGCGTCCATGATCCTGTCGGTCGTGGGCGACAATTCCCCGTCGTCGCCGTCGCCGTCGTCATGGTTGCCCTTACTCCTGTGTCGGTTGGCCGGGTGTCGATCGGCCTGCTCGAAAAGATTGCGCTCCAGGGCTAGGTCGAGCAACGTCTGCTCGGACGGCGCGGAGCGGTCGGGCTGGGCAAGCTTGATCTCGGCAGCTGCTTTTCTTTCTTTTCGGGTCCGGACCATGTTGGGCGAAGCGTCGGTTTCTTCTGCTGTTGAGTCCGATAGTGTGGCATGTGTGTGTGTTGTGTGTTCAGAAGTTGGCGATGCGGCTAAGATGCGATGCAGGTCCCGGACACGGGAGGCAAGTTGATGTCCCGAGGTAAGCTTTTCTCCACACAGTGTATACCTAAGTCTAAGGTCGTGTAACAACAGTGCGGCTTCTTTTTCTCCACTTCGGCCACTAGAAGTACATAAAGATTCGAGTGAGATTAATTAAGTACCTACATGTAGTGTGGTGGGTACCCAATCAGACGTGTCACCTGTCGGCACTCAGTACCAAGATGTACCACCTACCTACGTGTAAATGTAGGAACCTGCACACCTTCACTTGACTGACACGCTGAGGTACGAAGTACCTACCTACCTCAACTGGTAGGTATGTATCTCTCGAGGCTCACCTCCCCGTGACACACCCATCCATCCTCCAACCTACTTGGACAGCGAAAAGAGGGGGGTAGGAGGCTCTCGTTATTTTCTCAACTTCTGCACTTCCCGGCCTTTTGCACATTGTGTGTGTATTGTCATATAGTTCTGTGCCCAGCGCCGGCTCGATTGGTCTCTTCTGCCTGCTCTTCGTGAGCCGCCTCTGCCGACCGAACTATCCGTGATCGCCCTTCTCTAGGTAGGTAGGTGAGGTCAGGTAGGCTTTGGAGCCGAGAGAGGGGCTGGGCTGCTGATGCTACCCAAGCCTACACCGCATCGTGAGGTTGATTGCTGTCCGCCTTCAAAACAACATATTTGGGGGCGGGGCTTTTATAACACAACAAGGAAGAGCTCGCTGGGCCAGTAGTGACTGAACTTGCTTCCCATCCGGGGAGACACTGAACTGCATGCCCGCTATGGATCTCTTGAACATGAACCTGCTCAACAGGGATCTCCTCCCCATCGCCGGCGTCCCAGTCGTCCTCCTGGGCGTGCTACCGCTCCTCTACACCTACACGAGCGCCACCGCCCAGGCACGGCTTCCCACGCTGCGCAACAAGAGGATATGTCTGCTCATCGCCCATCCAGACGATGAGGCCATGTTCTTTTCACCCACCGTGCTCGCCCTGACGCGCCCTGGCAGTGGGAACCACGTCAAGATTCTGTGTTTGAGCACCGGGAATGCCGCCGGCCTGGGTGAAACACGTCGGCGTGAGCTAGTCAAGAGCGCCATGCTCCTAGGCCTGAGGCAGGAGGACGACGTCTTCGTGCTCGACAGCCCGTTAGTCTACTATTCCCTGCCCTATCTATCTTGATGGATCGACTATGTTCGCCCTGTCAGGTGCTAACCGCACACGTGAGCTGCAGAGACTTTCCCGACTCCATGACCACAACCTGGGAGCCAGAACGCATCTCCGCCCTTCTCCGCAGCGCATTTGCGCCGCATCTCGGCAACGCCTCCGCAGCCGGCCGCAACGAAGCCCTTACCGCCGCCATCGACGTCATCATAACCTTTGACAAGTCGGGCGTGTCCTCGCACCCTAACCACATCTCTCTCTATCACGGCGCGCGGACCTTCATCTCGGCATTGCTCAAGGCGAGGCCGGACTGGGCGTCGCCCGTGGACATGTACACCCTCACCTCGGTCGGTATACTGCGCAAGTATGCCGGCTTCTTCGATGCCTGTACCACTATGGTGTCCTGGCTCTTCCGGGGTAGCAAGGCCCGGCGCGCGAGCGACAAGGGTAATCCGGGCGCCTTGGTCCATATGAGCGTCTTGTTCGGTGGTCGCGAGAGCTACGGGACCGCCCGCTACGCCATGACGCGGGCGCACCAGAGCCAGATGGTGTGGTTCCGCTGGGGCTGGATATTGGCGAGCCGATATATGGTCATCAACGATCTACGACTCGAACATGTCAAACAATGATCTCTTCATATTCAAAGAAACAAAAGAGAAGAAAAAAAATATAACATGAAGAAAAGGAAAAGGAAGCAAAACAAAGTAAAACTAAAACGAATCAAATTAAAATTACCATTGATTTTGTATATTTGCGCATCAGATTGGTGGCAGCAACTACCACCAGTATCGGTACGTTGGAGCACACGCAACCACCGTCAAACAGCATCAATCAAGCCAGCTCTCGCTATCACTTATGCCAGTCATATTATGGGTCACGTGAGAGATGTAGTAGGCCATGATAATGACATGAACAACGCCGAGACTCAGCTACTAAGCTATGTACAACTATCTACCGGGCGAACATCTCGAGCATTTGTAAGGTCCCATCTAGATCGTGAAACATGTATATAATTTACCAGATTTTACAACACAGTACAAACATGACAATACCCATCTCCGGAACACAACGACGGCTGAGCGGGCTGAGAAGCAACATTACTTGGCAGGACGAGACTGCCACCGAACGGGTCCCCCAAACGCCTTCCGATCAGGGGCGATGAGGGTCAAGGGGTTGTGGGTCGGCTTCAATCTGCCGAGCGAATGGCTGGACAAGACCGCGAATTTTGGAATGACGATTACTTTTTGAATCCACGCCTTTCGCGCATTCCTGATCGGAACTCTCTGCTCGATCTCGCCGGTGGGTATGACCCGGAAGGTCTCGAGAGCGGGGTCGACCAACTTGACGTCCCCCGTCGGTATCCGGTATTGGATCGCGTTCTTGAGGAACGGCCGGAACTCTTCGATGAAGCCCGGGACGGCCGGGTTCGGGAAGGGGCTATCTGTGGAGTACGGTTGGTTCTTGAGGATCATGCGACACCATCTCGAGATATCGTACCACATGCTCTGCTTCTTGAACCGTGCGCTTTCGAACCGGTGGGTCGCGGCGCTGGAGATGACCCCGTCGCGCAGATGGTGAATGTAGGCGAACGCGGCCGCTTCGTATTCTCGGCATTGCTCATCGTACAGCGCCACTGCCTCCCTCATGTGTGACAAGATTGGCGCTAGGCCGACGGGGGTCTGGACTATGAGACTCCGGATGAGAAGACTATAGTTTTGAAAGGTGGGGATGTGGTTGTGTGGAGGGGCTGTCATGGCATTCCATATCATCTCGACGGCTTGGATATTTGGTATCTTCATACGCATACCAGCTATTTTCCACGCCGTGGATGCCGGCGGCGTGCTCATGATGTACGTCCACTCCAGCAGATCTTGCCAGACGTCCGGCGGTATGGGAAGATTGTATGTAGTGGACAAGTATTCAACCAGTTGTACGGCGACGCCGATTTCGGCGTTGGAGCCATATACCTCTACGATGGCCCGCATGAGGCGGACCGTGGGCACAATTCGAGGGCGCTCCGGGGTTGCCGCGCCCTGTTTGTCTTTGTCTTTGGACTCCTTAGCAATCGGATGGGGTGTCTTGATGCCAAAATATTTTTCCAGGATTTCAGTACCGATCAAGCGCAGCGAACCAGAACGACCTAGGCCGATCATCAGAGCACACAAAAGCCTCTCGCTCATGCGAAAGCTACGGGCCAGTACGACGGTCCGAAGAAGCTTCAATATATGGCTATTGCCCCGGAGGGCCCTAGCCAGCCCCTCCATATGCCCGACGTCTTTATTCAGGCCGAACAGGCCCCTTTTCTTCCTCATTCCGAAATGCAAGTTATCCAAGCGGCGAACGCTGTTATCATGCAACTGGAGACGAGATCGATGTAGGTTTCGGGGAGTGACCATTCTCGTCACCTTCTCGTAGTTCGTGTACAAAGGCTCAGTTAAGAACCGCGCCTCGATAAATTCGATATACGTCTCTTCGTTCCGCCACACGACGGCTGGCCCTCTGATCATATCGTTCCAAAGAGCCTTCACGCCGGAGATGTCGCAGCAAGCGCCAGCGCATCGCATGAGGGCGATATACTCTTCCGTGTGCAATGAGTAGCCAGCCATCTTCATAGCCTGCATGAGAAGGAGAAGCTGCTGCAGCAGTCCCGTGAAGAGCCTTCGGACACCCCAAAGATCTATGCCCGACTCCAGGTGGAGCAACTTGACCATGCCTGTGCTAATGTAGGAATCCGCGGCCGGATCGCAATCCCGGGCGACACGCAGAGGGTCAAGGGCACGGAAGAACTCGGTGAATGTGGTCCGGGGAAGCGTCGCTGCAGCATTCCGGAGCTCTTCTCGGCTCAGACGCTGGATCACGCGTAGTTGGACCAAGAGTCGGCGGACGTCGCCCCCCCGCAAAGCTATCAGCGCCCTCTGGAACGAACTCGCAGGCGAGGAACCAGCTGGGTTGTTGGTAGTAGCCGTGCCGGATGTAGGAGTAAGATCGGGACGTACGGCGGCGCCGTGCGGAACATCCGCGTCTGGACGTGGTGCAAGCAAAAATTGCGCATAGGCGACGGCATCCCGAGAGAGAAGCGAGGGGGGCGGACGCTGGGTGGCGTAGCGGAGGCTGGAGGTCCGGTGAAAGTTCCGGAGCTGGCTGGCAGGGCGGCCGCGGTCAGCTTTCTGGTCGTCGAAACATGGACGGAGCCGTAAGGCCGGGATACTCGAGGGAGTGGCCCCCCTCGGCGCTCGCCGAAGCAGCACACGACAGCTACAATTCTCGGCAGCCGACAACATGGCTGATAGAGCTGATTTCTTTATGTGAAACCATGTCTGCGCCGCACATGTCTAAGCACGAGCTGCCTGGCTGGGCGGTAGACGTACGTCGTTGGGAAGGGAGGGATGTTGAACAGGGGCCTAAGCTGCACGTAGAGGTGGGAAAGTAAGGAGAGGCCGGTAATGGGATCGGATGAGGAGGTTCCAATTGGAGCGGGCACCTGGTGTACCCAAGCCGGGGAGCGCTAGGCCGGTGCCTACCCCAGATGTATCGTAGTGTAGATTGCCGCGGATCTGGGGTAGTAGATAAGCTAGTAGTACCTGGTAGGTAGTAGATAGGTACTTTGTACAGTAATTCCTCATCTATAATGTACTGTACAAACTACACATGAAGAGATGGTACTACCTATCTACCTTATCACATGGTCATAGCTTTTTCTCAGTGGTGCCCCAACAACTACCTACATCCACTCCCAGGTACATCAAGTACCTTACCTACATGTTCAAGGAGGTATTTGGGAGGCAGGTCACCACACCCCGACATAAAAAAACAATACAATCCGACAACCATACCGGATCCAGCCTCTCACACCAACAAATCCGATTGCAGCGCTGTACCACCATAATGGCCGACGTGGACGAAAGCCCGGCCAGCTCCGTGTCGGAACCTTTGGACCTCGTCCGTCTTCTGCTCGACGAGGTCGTGTTTGTGAAGCTCCGTGGTGATCGAGAATTAAAAGGCCGGTTATATGTGCGCTCATGGGACTCCCCCTGAAACCCCTACCCACCAACCCCTTGTTCCTTGCTGATCTAGTCTCCAGGCCTACGATAGTCATATGAATCTCGTGCTAGGCGATGTAGTGGAGACGATATATGTCGTCGAGGAGGACGATGAGGAGGACGACGTCAAGGTGAGCGAGGCATCATGCCTACCTGTCGCCTCGCTCCGCATCTCACCACGCAAGCTTATGTCATGAAACAGACCACTACAAAGAAGTCCGAGATGTTGTTTGTGCGAGGTAGGTCTACAATATCCCGCACAGCCAGCTCGAATCGCCATGGCTAAGTTTCTTCGTCCTAGGCGATAGTGTCGTTTTAGTCTCTCCTCAGAACTCATCATGACCTCTCAGTCTGTTATACGCGTCTATATAAGACCACTATATAACCAGGGGATATGAGACTACCACGAAACTCCTAAGTTGCCCTCGCCCTCTTCTTAGATCATGAGGCTCGCGGGAGGAAGGAATACTGGGCATCCCTAATGAAAGTAAGCGAGATAGGGGTCCTTCTCTCTCACAGATCCTATCATGGGCTCGACGACTGGATGTTAGTTCCATATCGCATGAACGCAGCAGACCATACCCCCCTTGCACCATAGGGTTCACTGCGTCATGCAAATGCGAACATGTACGATTCAGGGCTCGATACAGGTACAGCCCGAACTCTTGGGGATGGCTCTTCTAGCTCTTATCCTAGATAGGTAGTCACTCTATTGATAATGGCAACAACGTGGAAGATGTTCATACAGCATTGCTATCTACTTATTAACTTGTTACCGGTTACCAACAGCATCTCCTTCTAACCGCCCCGGGCCTCTCAGCCACTAGCTATCAGAAGGAGATCGCGTCCCTGCCGAACCATTTATTACAAAGCACCTACTACGTATTAGGGAAAAGAAGTCAGGTTATAGCTCGTCTCTGCCCCCGCTACAGAGGTCCGAGCATCGCCAGCCTCCCACGTTTCGCAGGACAACTAGGTAAAGACACGTCTTTATATTTGAGCCTTTTACGACGCCTTCATCCCGGACCCTCCATGCGAGGGTAACACTTCGTCTAACGTAGCCTCCAAGCCGTATCTGGGAACCAACTGAATGTCCATGTCACCAGGTACTTCAGCGTCCTGACCGTCTACCTACCTTGTAACCTACGTCTACACAGACATACGATATTTAATTAGGTACCAGAAGAAGCACACATCTGTAGTCGAGGTAAGTCCAGCGATGCTTGTATCTCACACCTTCAGATGAACTTCGCACCTACTCGATGGGTGGTTATGGGAGTAGGCACTTTAATTAGTCTGCGGCCGTCTATTCTACTTTTTGAGACTCCTCTATTTACACCAACCCACCTACCAATCGATCGGCCAACCAACCTACATGTACCTACCTCTCTACCTCTCTACTTCCCTACTTTCCCTACTTCCCTACTTCCCTACTTCCCTACTTCCTACCTCCCTACTTCCTACCTCCCTTCCTACCTAAGTACCTATCTCCGGACTGCCTCTAGATCTACTATCTACCTCCTGCCCACCTAATCCGCCTGCCCCCCCGTTTACCTACCTACCTACTTACTTACCTGACTACATTACCTCATCTTCCCCATCTTCCCCATCGTCCCCATCGTCCCCATCTTCCCCATCTTCCCCATCGTCCCCGTCTTCCCCATCGTCGTCATCGTCTTCATCGTCTTCATCGTCTTCATCGTCTTCATCGTCTTCATCGTCTTCATCGTCTTCATCGTCTTCATCGTCTTCATCGTCTTCACCGCCTTCACCTCTTCCCTACATGCATGGCGTGCAGTCGTAACTGAACTTGAAGCAATTCGTGCCATCACCATATCCAGAAAACCTTGTCGTTATCATCACCTGAGGTGAGTATAAGGAATCCTTACGTGCTTACCTCCGCTCAAATCTTCACAACCACCTTCACAACCATGCCCGCCCACGTATATTAATCACAGGTCTCTTCATCACGCCATCTCATTCACCACCCCGACCATACAAACCCGCCACCTACCCCCCTCCTACATCCACCGCTCCACTACACCTACTTATACTAATAGTCCAACGTCTTGAACGCCTCCAGGGAGCAGCAGCACAATGGAGTCCATGATTAACACCGAATCCGGCGAAGCGGGAAATGCCGCTGTCCCGGTATGCTGCGAAGGTGACGCGAGCCATGACAATATCAGCCTAGGCAAAAAGGGCACACGGATTCAGGTGCATAAGATGATCTTAGACATCGACACTGGTGTTAGATTGGACCCGAGCAAAACTATTGGGGCTATCTCTGTGATGAATAGTAAGAAGGTCCTGATGACAGCTTATTCTGGCGTAAGTAAATTTTGCCGGGACCCAGCGAGCACCGCTTAAAAGAGTAGGTTACTGACTTTATACACTGTCTATAGTACTCCGCTGGCCCTACGCGTGATGCCATGTGCCTCGATACGCAACGATACAATCTTCTCGCATTGAGTACGTATTCCCCCCGGACCTCTGTTTTACACCAAAGTGAGTATTTAGCGGCTAACTGGGTTTGGTTCTGATAGAACACGTAGCGAAGCAGATCAAGTTTAGATTCCCGGGGAACATACGTGACACTACGCATGCACCATTAACGGAGGAGGTAAGGGGCAGAGCCCACGCCGGCCATGTCGAGGTTTTACTGGCATGCGTAAGTGTACCTATTGTCCACCTTATTCCTCCTTATTCCTTGAACATAGGCATTCTAACGGTCGCCTTTTTAGTGGTATATCATAGACCTTGCTCGAACAACATTGGGCTTAGAGGACAAGTCAGAAGAATTTGTGATAACGCAATTGCGCCGGCTGCGCCAGCTTAAACTTGAAGATATTGGCGACAGACAAGTGGCGCTTATTACAATTGATTCAGAGCCCTGTCGACCATGTCTGCAGTTTCTTTGCAGACTTTACGAGTATACAGGAATTTTGTTTGGAGTCTATGGCTCTGCGGGGATTGGACCAGTCAAAGTCCGCATCGATGGTAAGCGGCGGGAAGACGTTGTAGCTGACGTTTTCTCCGACTCCGAGGGTATGGAGCTTGATGAAGAGGCAGGCCCGGAGGCAGGCCCGGAGGCAGGCCCGGAGGCAAGCCCAGAGGAAATCCCAGAGCCATGCAGCGCCGCTCCTACCGTGGACCCCCCGGAACTTGTTGCAGAACCTGTCAAAACTTCGCAACCGGCCCGACGGAGGCTACGGTTGCCCTGGGTCATGAGACCATGGGCACCCGAGGACCCAGAACAGTTTTCTTCGGCTTATAAAAAGAAAACGCCCGTTTACGAATGGCCGGGCTACGATTCTGTCCATCACCCAAACCCAAAGTCTACAGCCCTTTTGTCTCAAGCTGCTGTAGAAAACAGCGCAGATACAGCGACTGAAAAGAGCAGCTCGGATGAATACGAAGACCTGGGTGACGGACTTATGATCTGCACTAGTGCTACACGCAAGACTCAAGAGGAGCGTTCTATAAAGAGCCAGCCCCAGCCTTCTCCCGAGAGAAACTCCTCGCTTGGACGTGACTACGCCCGCGCAGCTTACCAGGTAGTAAAACGAGCATTCCAAAGAAGCCCCCACCGAAAGAACCGCCAATATTACGGTGGAAGAAGATGGCTACGAATTTGCGGAACGGCCGATACATCGGATTAGGGACACTATCGCCGCCGAGTCGAGGCGGCCTCTTCTTCTGCCGGAACAGGCGGGGTCGATATGCTTCAAAGATTCCGTCATTATCCAATGCGACCCAGCAGAGCCGACGAATCGATACTTAGGAGGCAGTACCCGATTCTACGACGAAAGCACTAGTACAATTCAGACAGCGAAAAGGAGAAGAAGAAAAAGAAGAAGAAGAAGTGGAAGTGGAAGAAGAGGGTGTCGCTTACATTACGACTTTGCACGAAGCCAAAAAACCACCCGTCCAGTCCCCATTTGGAAGGGCTCCTAAGCATCACTACTATGCTATATATGCCAGAGCTTGGACGAGGTGTCCGTTCAGCTTAGCTACGCCTATTTCTCTGACTGAAAAATCGCCTATCACATATTATTATTGTTATTGCAGGAAACAAAAGTATGAGGGATCAGGTAAATGAAAAGAGAAGGTCGGACGGCAGGAGAATCTGTTCTGACGACTGATTAACGCGGGATTGATTGATTTAAAAGTTACGAATGGATGAATGAAGGAACGGACGAAGCATGGAGGATTACATGCATACATACCTTACACAATTCTATCACATAGCTGGGCTTCAGGTATTAAAAAGTTCGATTGACAGATGCTTCTGATTCATTTCGTTAATCAATTAGCTTACACATGAGTGACTTGAGATGAGAACATGCCAATATGATGAAGTGATAGAGATATTGGACTGATGTAGGAATATCCCCGTTCTGTAGGCTGAAATGGGATCAAAACGTTGCGAAACAACAGTCCCTTGTTGCAGCTAAAGCAAAATGATATGCATACTTGTAGGTACCTACACAACGATAGAAGCTGTCCACGGTACTAGATGCATACGTGAACTAGTCTAGACCACCCAAGATGGCGAGTGCTTGATCGCTCACCTGGCGGTGTGCCGGTGAAACGGACAAGCTGGTGCTAGCGAATCACTAGAAACACTGAGAGACAGAGACAGAGACAGAGACAGAGAGAGAGAGGTCAAGACGATGCAAGTTTAAATTACTTGATAATTTCTATCTATAACGCTTGTATTTTATCTAGCCTGTTAGCCGCGTTCGAGTTCGGCCAGGAAACAAAACAAAAACCCAACCCTTCCCAGCAACTGTGAATCCGTCCGAGTTGCCGAGGCCACCATACCATGCCGTACCGTACCGTATGCAAAAACCCAAGACATCAAATCATCTGTCCCGTCCCGGTCCCGTCCTGCCATGCCGGGCGTTATGTATACCGTTCGTACAAAATAAGACGGAAGAGGATACAAGATGGAAGGAAGGAAACTTGCTTCGTTTCTTTCCATTGACGTCCGTGTATCCATCGTATAATTATTTCGGGTTGGGTGAACTGAGCAGGTGCGGGAAGGGGAGCAGGAAGTTCCATTAGTACGCCGAATATTAGAACAGGAGTGGATGTCGTTTCAACTGGAAGACCGTGTCGTCCAATTCCGTTTGTCTGACCTAAGACTGCCGTGTCCAAGTAACACAGAAAAACAAATGTGAAGACCCCCACGTGGCTCGGGGAAAGGGGAAAAGAAAAGGAAAGAGGGGAAATAATTCTAAAGTGGTATCATGCTCGTTCGCGAGAGTCTGAAAAGAAAACCGAGCCTATCGTATTGTGATCCGCATAGGAAGCTCGGTCGAGCCTAAGCCCAGACGGCTAGGACGGCCATGAGGCCGGCACCAACGGCAACGCAGCCGAGAGCGAACATCTGTACCTTGAGGCCAGCATCGCGCATGTGTGCATTGAACATGAATTCATGGGCTAGTAGCTCGACGAGACCGGTGTAAATGAGAATGCCGGCGCTGATGGCGTCGAATACTCCGTTGATGAGCAAGGCGTTGGGGCTTCCGGGCTGCAGCGTTGATCGAATACCAAGACCGATTGCGATGGAGATGGGAGTGCTGATAGCGTACCCGAGACCTAGGACATACGGGAGCCATGCTTTGGATTGGGGCCATCGCGCCGAGCCGAGCCGCGAGCCGAGACCAAGTCCCTCGAACGTCTGATGGAACACAAGGACAACGTAGAGAACGTTGAATTCCTCGCCCGCTACAGCGAGTGTCAGTCCAATGAAGATACTGTGGAAGACGACGCCAAATTCGAGGATAAAGATGGCCGTCATCTGCGCCGCGAGCGACACATTATCGTCCTCGTGTTCGCGATGGTGACCTAGATGATCCTGACCGCCAGGTGGATAGCTAACGTCATTTGGAAGCCCAGGGGCACGAAAACCGGTCTTCACTTCCGGATTGGATAAAATCCGATTGTTGCTCTCCGCAGGTGTCACGCTGGTGTCTGAGTTCTCGAGATCGTCGGAGGTCTGCGGTGATTCCTTCCGTACGGAGACGACTGGGTCCCCTTGTTCTAGGTCATGGTGGCCGTGGTTATCGCCGTGGCCGTGACTATGACCAAAGATGTCGAACCGACTAACCAAGAGTTCGACAGTAAACATGACAAATACGGTAATCAGGCATATAGCCGCAGCGAAATCGTATTCTTTGATAGGTCCGTCGGGGAGGCAGGGATTGTTCAAGGCCTCAAAAGCTGGAGAGAGAAGATGGAGGAAGGCTGTTCCAATGATGACACCAGAACCGAAATACTTGGCGATGAAAAAGGCCGTACCATTGACCTTCATCTTAGAATGCTTGGCCAGGATGACGGGCACGACGGCGCCAAGCAAGGAACCCACCAAGATGACGAAGATGGAGGAGATTCGCAGTCCTAGCCGACCGTCATAGTCGTTGCCTGTGTCGCACTCAACGAGTACGCTGTTGCCAGTAGGACCATCGGCTTCAGCTTGTCGTTTGAGGACCGCGTCCAACGCGCCCACGGCTGCCGATGGAAGAGACATGCTGGCTGTGGCGAGAAAGAGAAGGAAAAGGTGGTGGGAAAATAGCTGGCTACAGACGCCGAGACAGGATATGGAGAGTGAATAGCTCTACCGAATAGATATAGCGGAGAGGGGGAGATAGACAGTGAACAGTCCTATGCACGTATGTTAGTTCGCCTGAGTGAGACAGTTCGAACGTAAATAATTATTTGAACAATGCCCAGTGTATAACAGCGTAAGAAGGGGTGACAGGGGCACAAGGCGCTGCCAACTCTTGTTCTGTGATCAAGCTGAAGACTAGGAGACAACTGTGCTCCTTGGCCATCGCTGAACAGATTGTTTCAGCAGCCATAGACGGCAGCGATTGTTGGAATTAACAAAGACCACCATATATATGTGAGATGTCTCGGGACGAGCAACAACAAGTCACGATACGAAGAAATTCCAAGAAGAAAAAGAAAAGGCCTTTTGACAGCCCCACGTAGACGACACAACGCAGTGCATGATTTGACGTAGTACGATGCAAACCGATCCACCCTGATGCAACATCTCAGGTTTACACCAGATGGAGAATCAGTAACATAGATGAACGGGCAGATGGCAGATGGGCCATGGGGGCCATAACAGACAGGGGAAAGAGACAGAGAACGACTGTGGCATGGCCGCGACGAGACTTCGTCGACTTGGGGCCAGTAGGGAGTACATCATCTTACCTGGCGTGCAAAGTGTCCGAGGCGTCTGCTCGTGTTCGTGTTTTGCAAGTGCGCGTGAGTGGTGTTGCGAGGATGAGCACCGAAGTCAGGCCTTGTTTCCGCGGCAGGTCTCGGCAGATATCGATGTTCGATGAAGATGGCGAAGGAGACAGACGTGTCTGGTTATCGCAACTGGGCTCAGAGCAGATATAAAAAAACAGGGATGGGTGGTAGAAGTGGAGGAGAGGAGTTGGTATGATGACCGGACTATGATACCTCTTTTTATAAGTATGATAGCACTACTTCCATCGGATCTAAGGCTCTGGGCTGAAAGTCTGAAAACGAGAACAAAGTTGGTCACCGGTACCTGGAAAGGTTGGTGTAGCTGGCCATGACAGAACCAAAAACAGAGACGTGAGAGAAAGACATGAGCGAGACGGGGCTACGAAGTGCGCGCGTTATTGAGTTAGTTGGTGGTCCAGGTGGGCGGCTTCATTATGAAGTTGAGGACCTTGATGGCACATGGGACTAAAAGCCTCTAGTACATGTGCGAAAGGTAGGTGGGGGGTATATGTACATGCAGCGAGGTAGCTGGAAGTACTCGGGAGATGGATGTACCTGACGCTGGATAGAAGAGGTACCTACCCCCAGCACACAGCTACGTACTTTGACACGAAGCAGGTACTATCTACATACTTAGGTAAGCATAGAGGTACCATACTTGCAAGTAGGTACGACACACATCAAATGATATTAGAATTCATACATGTAGTTCAGGGTACTAGTAAGCTTTGTACCTGAAATGTAATTCACTTAAGGTTTTCCTCGTACCCATCTAAGCCCTACATGTCAGCTCTACCTACTTTACCTTTTCCACAGCAACGTATCACCGTAGCAAATATGAAGTATCTAACCCAGAAGGCTACACTGAAGGTTGTCACGGATTGCACATAGCGACCAGCTGAGTTGTACTACCGACACAGGACGAGGCATTCGGCTGCAGCACGTGGAGAGATGCCAATGTCGTCACTCCGCTCACCCCACCTCCATCAAGGTACGTACTTCGAATTCGAGGGCTTATGCACGTCTTCTTTTCTTTTCATTTTTGTCTTTTCTTCTTCCGGGCCGGTCCCGCGCCCACCCTTCGGAAGACGTTACACCTCTCAAACAACCATTTACAGACTGCACCATCCTAGTGTAGTGTAAGTACCTGCATTGATATTTACCATATAAGTTGTTGGTACTTGGGATGATGGGTAGCTGTTGCGGAGCGCACGAGTTATGCCCTTACATGTATGTATTTACCTAAGGGTACCTTAGGTTAGTATCTACCTCTAAGTTTTCCGTGTTCCTCGTCTAAGCCATTCTGGGATGGGCTCTGAAATGCGGAACCTCTGATAGGCCATCGATAAAAATAAGCTTCCCTTTTTCTTCTCCTTCGAGACTAGTTCTTCGATAGGAACACAACAAAGCTCATCAGCCCCATTTTCCTGTTGTGGTACACTCCCTCTTGCCGTCCATCAAGGTTCTCAAAATGCCATGGTGCGAATGAACCATCAGGGTCCTCGTTTTAAGCCCATTTGATTGCTAATCCTTCAAGTTCCCTCACAGTTCTCCGTTTTACCTCTCTCCCCCTCTTTCCCCCCACGTAAATCACGCACAGCAAGAACTGGAATTAATAGCCAATTCCCTTGAATATCTAAGGTAGGAGGTAGGTGATGACATGAGTTGGACTTATGACAAAATTACACTTTAACTCGACGGCGGTCTAGCACCATATTATCGAGAACTTGGTTCTATCGACAGAACATAGATTTCTCTATGTAGATAATAAGGTTGGTGTTAGTTCTTGAGCAACCCAAAATAAAAGGTTGCAGTTCAGATCTAAGCGAGCGAATACAAGCCTACTATTAAGCATACCTAGCGACAATGCTTTTGTCATAGTATTGCCCACATGGGGGGTGTGGACAACCAGAAGCCTTGGTTTGACCACAAAGGTTCTCGTCCCGCTAGTGATCTGACGGCTCTCTGACACCTTCTTCTCGAGCTCTCGACAAACAGGCTAGGTACCTGCAACCGTTGTTTGTCTAGTCGGTGTGTCTCCTTGGCTGGTCAAGGAAGGTCATCATACTAAATCTCCTGTCTGTACATTCGCTACATCGCCAACCAGGCGGGGTAGAAGTACGTCTCAAGGGAATGCTCAGTAGCAAACTATTGTGCGTGGTGGTTTGATAGTGTATCCGACGCCCCAACATAAGGTAGGTACGGTCTGCTGTGAGACGCATCTTCCCCACCGTGATTCGCATTACCCAATACAGCGGCTCGTGTCCTGAGCTAAGCCGCATCCTCGCCTTGAGCATTTCATCGGGCCTGTTCAGCCCCGGGCTTCTAAGTGTTGGCGTAGCGCAGCCCGTGGAACATCGGATTATGATACCCGTGTTTGTGTCTGTACGGGTCCTTGTGCCGGCGGGTGGTTCGTTGCTACCAAGCCTTATGTCTGTTGGCCACGTGCTCGTGGTCGAGACCCTAATGTAAGTAAGGACTTGGTCATTCTCGCGTGCATAATATGATGGATCATATGCATCAACGTGGACCGTCGAACTTCTCAGCCAAACGGGCAACGGAGCTCTTGCAGCACACCACACCGGTCACGACGAAAACTGCACTTCTAGACCGAGTGTGCGGAACGGCGCATCAGGCCTACGCAGGTCAATGCCACTACCGAGGCTGAAGAGCAGGGATTTGATCCTCCCCTCCCAGAGCAATCCCATGCGCCAATGATGGTTGAGTCGGGCCTTCAATACCCCTGAGTAGGGATCCTCGCCCCCCCTCTCGCCCTCGCCCTCGTGATTTTGTCGCCAGTCCAATTTCGCTCGAAACGTGCGCTGCCTCGTTACTGGTTCAGGAGCTGCATGGGGCGCTGGGACCGGCAGGAGATCGGGGGGATCGAGTAGAGGTAGAGGATCGTCCATTCTCCACTCCATCTTGGCCTGGAAGCTCCTCTGCGGTAGGGGATAGGTTGGTACACTGGGTATCCCCTTCGCGTCGCCGTCGATGTCGGCCTCAACGACCCAAGCGCCTTTCTTCCTCCATAACTCCATCCCTACAGACCAGGCGCTCTCGTAGCTATAGACGTTGAAGTCCATCTTTGTGCCCAGTGAGCAGTGACGGCCCGCCATGACAGCATACGTCCAGCTCAGTGTACCCATCAGGGGGTTGACGGTCATGGTGGCCGTCAAGGGGGTCCCCTTGTGCGAAGGCAGGGTGGCAAAGCGGACGCCTAGACTCATACCCCCCGACTTATTCAGAGTGCCGTAGTACAGTTCACCACCAACGCCGAAGCGCCCGTAGATGCGCTCCTTTTCGGGACCGCTAGCCCCGTTCCCGACCTCGTGCGTATTGTGAGGGGAGGCCAAGCCCGCGACGTCGCCCCCGAAGTTGTACAGTCCCCGGATGCCCAGCAGACCGCCGTCCGAGGATGCCAGCCCCTCTACGCCGTATCGGCCCTCGTCGTATTGTACCATGCCCAGGACGGTACCTCCATTGCGCAGAGTCTGGTCCGAGACGGCGCTAACCTGCAGCTGCAAGGTTGGCGATATCCGCTTGACCATGAGGGCCTCGAGCATGGACTTGGGGAGGTATAGTCTCCCATAGGCCAGCACATCCCGACGAGCACCCTTGATCCTACTGTAGGGCTCGAGCTCGGAAAGCGGCGAATAGCTCTGAAGGAGGTCCGGCAGGGGGATCTTGTCGCTCCGGGCTACGGCATGGTAGTCGAGGGGCACGGTCGAGTAGAGGTAGGAGATGGAGCCGTCGACAACGCCGATGGTGCCCAGCTGGTAGGCGGTGGCAAAATGAGGCGTCGCAAGCGAAGAGAGGGTCAGACGCAGGCCGCGGGGGGTGGCAAAGTGAAGCAGGGCGTCGGATGTCGCATTGAGGGTGGAATAGGAGTTGTCACGATTCCAGCCCGTGGCGCCGTAGAACGCGGTCTGGATATAGTCCATGAACTGGCGCATCGTTGCACACCGAGACGAGGAGAAGAAGCAGGGGAGAGGAGGAAGAAAAAGGGGAGGGGGTGTAAAACAGTCGCTACCGTGGAAACATCGAAAATTGTTAGTGGTATTCGCTACCTCGGCTTGCCAGTTTGAAGCTCTCGCAGGTCGTGAGGTAGTCTAGTAGTGTAGAGTATGTGAGTATGTGAAAAGGTTCGATGCCGGCAGGATGGGTCTGTTACCGGTACCTACCGACGTCACGGCCCGTAGTTACGTACTTTAGGTACCTAGTGTAAGTGGCTGCAGGTACGGCGCACAGTACAGGCCTTTAAGCGCGGCGAATAGCTACAAGTCCTTCGTATCTTTGCCTTTTGCGGAGATTAGCCGACCTACATTGTATATACATATATGTATTAATAACGTATAGTTATATACTTAAGTACATACATAAATGGTAGATAGTTAGTGAAAATCACGTACCTAATTCACAGGCTACCTTACCTACCATCTATCCGTCAACGGAAAGGAATTGACCCCGGCGGCGAGCCTAGGCACTGACCAGTTCAGTAATCAGACAACACCCGGTCCCCCCGGAGGTGCTTACTTGAGAAGCTAGGTAGGTAGGTCGTCTTGACTCAATACTATGCCCAGGCAGCAGGTAAACAGGGGGTAAGTCTCAACTTATCTGTAGACTCATCGAGCCTAGGCGTCCACCATGCCATCCATCCACAGATGCCATCTACTATCTCGCAATGCCAACATGGTATATCTCTTCTCCCTGGTTACTTACGCCGTCACACCCTGTCGCGAAAGAGAATGTGGGAGAGATACCTGTAGTGCTTGTAGCACATGGTTATTGGCAACTTGCCCATGAGCCTCGGCTAGTTCGCGATTTCTTGCCCGTCAAGGGTGTCGAGACGCGACAGAAATGGAGACGGAGATGGAGATGGTTGAATTGTTGGCCCGTCGTCGGGATCCTGATGTTGAATTTGCCCTCACCAGGAGTCCGCGCTGAGCTGCCTAAGTTAGGTAGTCTTCTTGCTATATCAAGGACGTTTTATATGAAGGACGTTTAGTTGCTGCCTACTTCGTAGGTATATACCAAGCATCTATAAAGGTAGAAACGTCACAACGGAATTCTAGTCAACGCAGCAGCCCATTCAACTACGACAAGAAAACCACTACGGAGACAGTTCATCATCGATTTATCGACCCTGACCTTGTCCTCGCCGTGGACAAACTCATTCTTACCTTCATCAACTATGGCGCAATCACAAGTCTGGCTCATAACGGGCGCAACCCGTGGCTTGGGTTTCGACATGGCCAAAATTGCCCTTAAAGCCGGTCACAAAGTCATCGCTTGCCATCGTGGCAAGAAGCCCGGGAACACGTCCAACTGGGACGAACTCGAGGCTCTCGGCGGTATCTGGGCGTACCTCGACGTCTCGAGTGAGGACGCCGAGTCGAAAGTCAAGGCCCTCGTGGCCGAGCACGGGAGGATTGACGTGCTAGTCAACAACGCGGGCTACGCTGTGATGGGCAGTGTTGAAGATGTCCCGTAAGGAAGAACTGCTCTTGCTGTCCTCTGTCTTTTTCGCCGTTGCCTCCCCTTGGGGATAAAATATCACTGACACCGCCTCCTTTCATGCGTTAAGCCTCGACAAGGTGAACGCCATATTCAATACCAACTTCATTGGCACTTTGCGGACCATCAAGGGCGTACTACCATCGATGCGCGAGCACAAAACCGGTACTATTGTGAACATCAGCAGCTCTATCGCCTTTGCCCCCGTACCGGCCCTTGGCATCTACACCGCTACGAAATCTGCTGTGGAGGGTATGACTTCCTCAATCTTTTCTTCCGCTCATCCCTTTGCTCACCCTTCTGCCCCTCTGCTCGTGACTATACGCTACTATCTACGCCCAACATCCCTACATCCCGACGCCTTAAGAACACCTGTGCTAACATTACCATATCCGCGACTAGGCTACACCGAAGTACTGCAGGCAGAAGTTGCCGCATTTGGCATCCGCGTCCTACTGGTTGAACCCGGCGCAACAGCCACAGATTTTGCATCGGATACAGGCTCCGGTGTTAGGGTGGAATCAAGTGAGCCTTATCAAGAGGGCATCATCAAGTATATTTCAGAAATGATGAGCCCCACCAACTTTGCCTCAAACGGTGCGAATCCCCTCGCCGTTGCAGAGCGAATTGTCGAGACGATCGATGGGACCGGCTTCATGGCTAGGAGAGAGATTGGGCTCCGCCTCCCACTTGGGAAAGACACTGGTAATGATCTTGAGAAGAGAGCTGCTGCATTCGCGGACCTCGTAAATCTCAAGGATGTTTGGGGGAGTGTTTGATGCTAATCTTGACACTCCCACGGACGTGGACACCTTGGCACCCTAGAAGATATTATATTGTAAACAAGCGCTCACTAGGAAGTGGGGGTTCATAGGGCTTATAAGAATCTATACTCAATTAATCACGTCCATCCTTGGAACTTCGAGTTAATGTGGGCTCTGGTACCCCAGTCTATTAGGGGTCGGTACAATCTTATCCAACTGCCTAGAATCAGCACGATGTTCCATATGCACAAGACAGAAATAGCATCGAACAGTAGGGTAGATCGGATTGATCGACAATGGGCTAGGAAACGCCGAGATCTTGTTCCGTTCGAGCCCGAATTATCAAGTCTCGTATTGCTGTAGCTGGGAAATGATGCTCCCTCACGTGGCCATTAGCCTATGTAAATGTTAGGCATCATAGAAACCTACTTGTCATATTCGCAGTTTGACCCTCATCCTCAATTGGGCAAGAGCTTTCAATCCCATGAGAATAGAACAGTCACATTGACTATTACCCAAACGATCACATAAGTTACTTCGATAATCTAAGATGCGGAATTCCGACTTAAGGTTATAAGTGAATCTAGGTTAGCTGGCTCTCTATCTATATGTATGTGGTCTGTATGTGTGGAACTCTCCACCTCTAATCAACATTCTCCGGTGACATGTATATAATCATGCTTTTCTATTTCGCAACTCTTCAATACGATGGCTCATATCCCTGGTGTCGATTTTGGTTGAACCCTGCTGGCCGGCCAGCCCTGCATCGTCGCGCCCTCCTCAACAACGTCCCCTCCCATGATGAGAGTGTTTTCTAGGAGACAGCTATCATTCTCCATTCTCGCGCCGCTCAGCAGCCGGCTGTTGGTTCTCAGCACGGCTCTATCACCAACATGGAGATGATTCAAGTCGAACTTGCCACGAGTATTGATATGCCCGACAAGGCTTGCGTCATCCACCACTACCCTGTCACCCATGACCAAAAGGTCGGGCTCAGTGAACAGCAAACTCGGCTCTCCGCTGACGAACAGGGCGCAATCTTGCCCGATCTTGGCTCCCAGAGCCCGGAAATACCACGTCATATACGCCGTGCCCGTGAGTAAGCCGAGGATGCCGAAGCCTGCGAAACAGAGCCGCCGGATTCGTTCGATAGCCAGGAACAGCTGCCATCGCTGGCAGTAGCTGCTCTTGTCCCAATCGTAATTGCCGGGCTGTCTCCGACCTAGCAAGACCCATTTCGCCGCTATGACGATGCCGAGTGCGAAAATGCTCTCCGCGGCGAGGATCGCGGAAAGGAGTGCGGTGCATAAGGCGAATAAGACAAATGGATCGTACCAGCGGCCGTTGCCGAGCCATGGCGTGTGCTCGAACACTATGGCTACGACCTGGATCGAGGAGAGGGACGCGGCGCTCCAGTAGACGCTGGTAAATATGATGGTGAAAGACGAATAGAGAAAAATCATCCACTGGCGCCAGACGAAGTACGGTGCTTTATGTTGATAGAAAGCCCTCCCGAAGGGCGACGTGCTGCCATCTCCTGTCTTGCTATTCGTCATCACACTGACGTTTCCCTTTTCAAGATCTCGACCTTGATCCGTGAATAGAGTGCCCGAAGGGTTGCCGAGGCGATATGCACCGTCCGATTGCTGGGCCGGGCTGAGGTGCAGGTATTTACTTGCTCTACCAACGGCCGTACCATCAGTGACAGGGGCACTCTTCTCGTTTTCCTGACGATGACCAAGGAATACAGAATCACCACCTTTGGATCCGACGTAGACGCCATTCGCTCTGTATGTTTTGCCCCGTTTCGTCAGACATCCACTGCCCAGTGTGGCCCCTTCTCCGACAGTGACTCCCGGATACGCAACGACACGATCTGCTATCATGGCGCCGTCCTTGATCTTGATGTAGTCCGAGCCAGTGCCGTCTGAAGTGACGAGATGGCTCCGCGATCCGAAGACCACATCGTTTCCCACATCAAGCAGTTCGTAGTCTCCGATGCTAGGGCCAGTCCCGGGCCAGTAGATCCGACGGCCAGCTCTGCCGCCGAGTAGTCTGATTGCCACGCTGGTGGCCTCGTAATGCTGGCCGAAAAGGTGGGTGAGCTCGAACAGAGTCGTGTTCGGCATTAGGGAGTTCATGAGAGCCATCCGCCAGGGATGAGCAGCACTTACCCCCGCCGCGTTAGTTGGCCGCAAGGGTCCGTATGCGACGGTTACCAGCTTTCTGACGAGAACGGCGAAAGCGAATATGAAGAACGGCCCGAAGAACGTTCGCAGGGAACGGGCGAGGTAGTACCATCCCACCCTCTCGCCCTCCGAAAACCAATGCAGGACCGTGATCAGCTGGCTACGCAGCTGCTCTGCTTCCGGCAGGACGAGACCTACGAGGCCGAGCAGCCACGGCACGTTGTAGACGAATATGGAAGCAGCGCGGAGAGGAAATATGCCAAATCCCATGACCGCCCAGTGAGGCTTGGGGACCTTCGTGGCGGATAGGTGGCGGTTCTCCTCATTTGCGTCTTGAAGTTCCCAGGATGACGACCTGGCGCCGATGCAGGCGCCGTCTGGGATCGACGAGCCGGGGGCCACGACCGAGCTCACGCCTACTGATACGTCTCTTCCGATCGTGATCTTCCCCAGATACATCGTCGTATTGTGCTCGCCAGCCATGGGACGCACGACGCAGCGGTCCAATGTCTATCAACACCATAGGTCAGCGGTTTCTTATACAGTAGAAGTCCTAGTGCCCCTGAGAGTTTTGCATCGTTGGCCGGAACAGAGAAATCCTCAACGAAAAGGCGGATGAAAAGCAGGGATGAAATCCATCGTGATCACTTACCACGTTGTCTCCTATGTCGAGAAGATCCCATTCGCCTAGCTGGGCTCTCTTCAGCGTGACGCCCGACCCGATCTTCGCCCCCAAGAGCCGATAATACCAGATATTCGACCTATCCGTCCAGCCGAAGCAGCCCTTCCCCGACACGGCGACGATCTTCTGCGCCAGCCACCACCGCGTATGGTACGCTCCCCACATCGGGTACAGGCCCTCCCTATGCCGGCCGATGATGAGCCACTTCGCCACGATCCCGACCCACGGCATGACGAGTCGCGAGGACAGTCGCGCCAGCGCGATGCTCACGACGACGTTTACCAGCCGCCCCGGCACGCTGCCGCTCGTCTTGAGACCCTGCGAGTAGACGAGCGCGTACATGAAGATGGTCCACGGCAGCGCGCGACGAAGCGGGTACACGACGAGCATGGGCACGAGCTGAAGCAGCAGGAGGAACGGGTTCGTCGAACTGCACGTCGCCGCCCCCGACCCCGACGCAGGCGGCGCGCGCGTTCCCCTCCCCCCCTCTACATCTCCATCTCCATCTCCATCTCCATCTCCATCGCTCGACCGCCGCCTCGCGAGCTCCTCGCCGACGTACTCGCACAGCTCGTCGACGGAGCCGCGCTTGAACATGTAGTCGATGGGCACGCGGACGCCGAACTCGGCGCGGATGCCGGAGAGGAGCCTCCCGGCCCTTAGGGAGTCCCCGCCAAGATGGAAGAAGTGCGCGCGCGGCGGGATCTCGGCGGCGCGCAGCTGCAGGATCTCGGCGAACAGGCGCGTGAGCCTCTGCGCGGTCGAGTCGGCGAGCGTGCTCGTCTCCGAGAACTCGGTCTCCTTGAGGAGCTGCCCGAGGCCGTCCCCGTCGACGCGGCCTTGTCGGTCGCGGGGCAGGGGCGTCGGGAGGGCCGTGATGGAGTGCGGGACCAGGTACCCGTCTATGCTCGCGAAGAGGGTGTTTCTGAGCAGGGCGACGTCGTCGCTTTCCGGCGCGACGTCTTTGCTGGTTTTTGGCGCTAGGTATGCGTTCATGACGCCCGTCTGGGGATGGGATTCGATGTACATGTCGAACGTGGAGGGTATGAGGGGCTCGATGGCCGGGCATGCGCTCTCCGGCGTTATGCGGCAGTGGTTCGATGGGATGGGGGCGGATAGTTCGGTTTCGGCGGGAGGACATAGCGCCTCGTAATGTCTGCTGGGGAATGGCGTGTCGTCGTCTATGCGGGGGATGTTGAGTCTCTCGCCGAGTCTCACGCGGAGGACTTTGTTGTTTCTTTTCGGGACATCGTCCATGTGTACGATGACAACGGGCCATTTGACAGACTGGAGCGATGACCTCAGTGATTCGTGGAGACACCGCAGATCAACCCTCGGCTTTTCCGGTGGCGTGACGAGGACGATGCCTACGACTTCCTGGAGTGTCTCGTGGCTGACCGAGAAAGCCAAGGCCTGGGAGATTCTTCCAAACGTCGGCGAGTCTTGTCGTCCTGCCGCCATGACGATCGCGTTTTCCACTTCGAAGGGCGATATGAGTTCGCCGCCACGATTGATGACCTCCTTGTTTCGCCCGGTGATGTAGAGATATCCTTTTTCATCCACATATCCGATATCGCCCGTGTCGAACCATCCCTGAGAATTGAATGCCGATTTGTCGAGAGAACCGTCCGGTCTAAGGTAACCGTGGAACAACGGGCTGCCGCGAAGACAGATTCGTCCGAGCTTGAAAGTGTCTACTTCGTTGTCGTGCGCGTCCAATATTACCAGTTCGGGGCCCGTGATGATACCAGAAGTGCCGGGGCGGTCCAGTGAATACGATAGGGGCGGAGTGCTAATTGGCATACACTCCGTCATACCATAACTCGGTAGCACCGTGCACTGAAACGTGTCCCGAATTCGCTCTGCTAGAGTCGGAAGAAGTGAGCCTGCCGCGTTGCAAACGAGGCGGATTCGACTGTAATGAGGAGGTGTCAGTATAATCTTGGCCCACTATAGTATATAAAGATACTGCGTATATAGTGCATGGTTATCATATGACGTGAAGACCAATATACTCGATGGGTAAAGAAAGGGTAGCAGGGTATTCACTGACGATTTCTGCAAAGCCCCGAGTCTCACTTCGCCCTCCTCCAGGATAAGCGAGTGCATCGTTGGTGACGCGTAGTACCAGGTAGGCCGGGCATCTTCAACCTGGTCCCAAAACAAGTTCGGGTCAAAGCTCGGGCAGCAAATAGTCGAGCCCCCCGAGAATAACGGGGCGAAAAGATTACGAATTATCCCGCCACTGGTCACCCGCTGGTTAATATGTTGCCCATAGATGATGAGATAGGGCCAAGCAGGGAAGGGACGACTCACACATGATAGAGTGGCATCATATTTAAGCAAACGTCTTGATCCGTCAAGCCCCAGGAATCAATAACAGTCTGCACTCCGTGTAAGATGGTGCCGACAGTGATAGGGACCACCTTCCTGTTGCCGCTTGTTCCACTCGTGAAAAGAACCATGGCGATATCTCCAGGCTCATTGTGAGTTGGCCGATGTAGAACCTGTGTCAGCATATTTTCTTCCCCTTGAAGTCGAATCCCGACGTCGCGGTCCTCAACGACATAAAATATATCGATTCCATTTCGTCCAAGCTGTAGTGTATGTGCCTCTGAAGGGCATGTTATGATGGCACATGCACCTGAGAGTTCGATATCGGCTCGTACTTGATCTTGACCCGCGGCCGGGTTAATCGGGGCGGCGATATAGGTGTTCGACACGGCGACTATGGTGGCTGCGAGGAGGGGACCGTTCGGGAGGATGATGGCAACGATGGGTTTGAGGTCGGATTTCTTGTTTACAGTGGAAATCGTGAAGCGTCTCACGAAGCTATGCAGGTTCCTGTAGGAGATGGGTGTCTTGGTATTAGAGTATCGGAGAGCTGGCTCTGCGCTCAACTTGAGATGATCGAGGAGACATGGCACCTGCTGGTTGGAAAGATCCCTAGGACGAGCCATAACTCTCTATATAGAGAATAGGGAGGGGGCGATGTCAAAGGAACGAGGGCAGGTCGATACGGAGTAGCTGCGAAAGGCTGCACTTGAAGGAATCAATATATATATATATATATCGTGCAACTGCTGCGAATGAACTGTAGTGAACGTTATATACATCGGTCTGGGTTATGTATTGACCCTCAGGTTGTGCCCATGATGCCGTGTAACAACCATTGTAGAGACTGATAGGGGGGTGTGCCTCGAGATGGTGGCTTCCTCCTATCTCGCACATGCTGATCTGGATCTACAGATCCCTAGGGCTCAATGGGCTGTGATTGTACGGGACCGTACTAGCTCCCATGAGGTTATTCAGAAGGTGGTAGGGTTCCTGCATTAGACAACCCTGTCTAGCTGGAAAGAAGTGTCGTATTCTCGGCGTTGTCGTCGTATTCTCGGCATTCTCACAGTAGGCAACGCGTCTCACGTAACGTGGGCGAAACCACAGTACAGAGCTCCGGTTGCCCGATAACAAGCACGAAGGTAGCATGAATCTTCCATCTCTGGTTGTGATGCGATCCCGCAGTTCACGAGTTGGGTTAGTCAAGGCGTGGATCCCCCAGCCTGGTTAAGATACATGCTGCCCTGGGAGGTGTCAGAGCCTTGGCCGCTGTACGTTCCCGTTGGTGGAACCTGCTGAGAAAGCTTCAACTCGAAAAAGAAATCGAAAACTAATAATACCAAACTCGTTAGAATAAAGGAACGGGAATTTGCTTCTGAGTTACCCATAGGCTGTATGTAGTATGACGCGCTATAGTGTCCACGAAAACAGAGATGCAGGTAAGCAAATCTTCATAATTGCTCACCACCAGCTGGTATCTCAAAAGCCAAGTGCGGTATTTTTACACAGCCATCACGGCAGTGATGTCGACGCGTGCTCGAGTATCCCATCATAGCCAAAAATGATGGATGCAACCAAGGAACGCCCTGCTGTAGGCATGAGAGCTCGGCAGCCAGTCGGTCCATCGGCCCCATGCCTCTGCTCTGCACTTGTGGCCGGGGATAAGGGACGGACCGTGTGGATATCGTAATGAGGCTTGGATCTTGGGAACCAGGTTTCGTCGTGGGTAGCTCGACACAACGTCCCTGGAAGCCCCTCTCTCACCATGCGTCGATAAGGTCCATCTGTAGCTCAAGTTTTTTGTCGCAGCTTTATCGCATGCGGTACTCGTTTGGGTTTCCGACGGGCGAAAGGATGAATAAAGCGATGATGAGTATCGGTGAGGGACCCGAGGCTGGATCTACCTTGGCTCTATGAGCGACACCGGAATAGCCACCGGAATGGCCGCCGGAATGGATCTAATTACCGCATTCACAAATTGAATAGGGAACGAGAACCACTCAACAGCTGACGACCAGAGTTCATGGGAATGGTAATGTGAAATGAAGAGAAATATCATGTCGTCAGTTGAAGCGTTCGACTTATCATAGATGTTCGAGAATGTGCAAACAAGCCAGCCTTTCTGTATTTAATGTAACACGGCAACGCCGAATCTTAGCTTATCCAAATGCCGTGCATGCGATAATTCCTCATGCAGGCCCAAGCTTTCCGTGGTTCATCGGAGTTTTCTCGCATCTTGACCGGTTGATGCTAAGCTCTGCCATGAGCAGACAACGAACGACAAATGAGGCGGAGTTGTGCTTTGTCGGTACACTGCGCTTGGCAGGGCGTTTCCTGCGTCCAGACTGTCCAGGTAATTGGTTTCCATTCCATTACGAAGTATTACTACTTCGTACTTCCTATTACTACATGCGGTAAGAAGTACGAAGTAGGTTAAGTCCGCCTAACCTAACCTACACGCTCCCCACTATCAGGGGTTGGCTGTCTTCGTTTACGCGTTCCTTCATCTTCCGTCTCGTCTCGTCATCATGAACGTCAAAAGAGACATGGGCTCCGTAGAGTCTGACATCCGCCGCGAGATTATCTAGAAGAGGGGAGAACGGAAACCATGGAGGCGCACGACCAGGCCGTGGAGGTCATCTCGAAGCGACTGCGGGATTTCTACGAGCGTCGGGAGGCGTTCCGCGTCTACCACGGCTCCACGAACAGCACGCGCGCCATCCAGAAGGATGGTGACAAAGTGATCGATACGAGTCGATTGAATCATGTGCTCGCTATGAACAGGGCCGCCAAGACGGCCCTCGTCGAGCCGAATGTGCCCATGGACAAGCTCGTCGAAGCCGCGCTTGAGAATGGACTGGTACCGCTCGTCGTCATGGAATTTCCGGGCATCACAACCGGCGGCGGATTCAGCGGATCTGCTGGTGAAAGCAGCTCCGGCCGCCACGGGCCCTTCGACTCGACCGTCAACTCCATAGAGATCGTCATTCCGAACGGGGAGGTTCTGCGCGCCTCCAAGACGGACAAGCCCGATCTCTTCTGGGGCGCCGCTTCTGCGTTTGGTACCGTCGGCGTCGTCACACTGCTGGAGATCCAGCTCCAAGACGCCAAGCAGCACGTAGAGCTGACACACTATCCCGTCCGCAACATCGCCGAGGCATCCGAGAAGCTGCAGGAGCAGATCGCTGACACATCCGTCGAATTCGTGGACGGCATCGTGTTCTCGCCGACCAAGGTTGTGATCTGCGCCGGTCGCCTCGTCGATGGTCTCCCGCCGGGGAGCAAGCCCAAGCGCTATCTCCGTCGGAAGGATCCATGGTTCTTCTTAGACGTCGAGAAAAGGGCTATGAATTCGTCTTCGCCGATCGTTGACTATATACCCTTGACAGACTACCTCTTTCGATGGGACCGTGGCGGCTTTTGGGTGGCCCGGTACGCGTACCGCTACTTCCTGACCCCTTTCAATCGCGTCACCAGATACGCCCTGGATAACTTCATGCACGCGCGTGTGATGTACCATGCCCTGCATAAGTCGGGTCTCTCCGACACATACATCATCCAAGACGTGGGAGTGCCCTTCGACGCCGTCGAGCCGTTTTACCAATGGCTCCACGAGACGCTGCACATATATCCGCTCTGGATCTGCCCTATCCGGGTCCGTCGCTACTCGCCTGATGCGGCTCACGGCCTGCACGCCGACTTCGCCGACCCCAGCAGCCCCGAGATGGTGCTGAACTTTGGGGTTTGGGGGCCCGGACCCAACGACTATGACGAGCTGGTGCGTCTGAACCGCCTCATCGAGCAGAAAGTCCATGAGCACGGCGGCAACAAGACGCTATACGCACAGGCATACTACACCGAAGACGAGTTCTGGCAGTCCTACAACAAGCCCGCGTACGATGCGGCTCGGTCAAAGTACCACGCCGACCACTTGCCGAGCGTCTATGACAAAGTCAAAGTAGACGACGCTGCGAAGAGAAACGCAAAGGAGCAAACCAGGATGCCGGCTATCCTGCGCGACAAGAGACCGTTCCAGGGCCTCTATGGCGTGTACAAGGCCTGGCGTGGGGGCGACTATCTACTCCAGAAGAAGGCGTCGGGGAAATCCAAGCAGATCTCGTGATTACGATTAGCCAGTCATTCAGCATCTCGTCTTTCTGTCAGTCACTTCTATTCTCCATGTCGCTTGTATCATCCGCCGAGGGTAGGTATGGCATAGAAAAATCTTGCTTTCACTTGTATCTACTAGCTATCAGACATATACCCAAATAGCGTTTAATGTGTCATCGGCGGCGTTACTTTATCGCTCACACCAGCCCGGTCCGGCTAACCAGAAGACCGGCTCTACGATCGCTTGACGACGTAGACACCACGCTCGATGGTGTTGATGACTATGTACCCGCTCTTGAAGTACGGGTAGTGGCTCCAGGTGCCTACGAAGTCGATGATGCCACCGCCGTTGACTTCGTCGTCCTCGGGGTAGATGTCGAAGTGAGCGACCTCCTTGACGCTCTTGCCTGTGGGGTCTCGGGGGATCGAGGAGATGTCGAGAATGTGAAGACCGCCGCCGTAGTTGCTCTGGTAGGCGAAGTTTCCGTCGATGAACTGGTTGTGGTCAATGCCCTTGACCTTGGCACTATAGTGGCCGGTCTGCTTGGGCTTCTCGAGAGACGAGATATCCCAGATGTAGGTGACGGGGTAGCCGGCGGCACCGGGCCCGACCTTGTCATACTCGTCGTATTCATCGTCAAGCACGAGGTACTGCTGCCACTGAGTGTCGAGCACCCAGCCCTGGTGGGTGTATGCGGCACCCTCGTACGAAGTACGCGAGATGATGGTGGCCTTCGCCTTGTTGGTCACGTTGTAGATGGTCAAGGTGTCCTCGTTGTAGCCGTAGCAGATATCAGTACCAACGTACTTGGTATCGGGGCCACGGTACACGACACACTGGGCGTCGTGGACGTAGCCGTCGTTCGAGGCACAGCCGGGAGACTTCAAGTTCTTCATATCCGTCAAGTCGATGAAGATGAGGCCTGACTTGCACTTGTCGGTTCGCGGCGAAGAGCCAGAAGCAACGGCGTAGTTCTTCTCCTCGTTCACCTGGACGGTATGGGACCGGCCAGTGGGGAGACCAGCAAAGTGGTAGGCGTCGGCGTCCGAGAACGTGACGGGCTTGGCGGGGTTGACAGTCAGCAGCTTCTTCATGTCAAAGAACTGCACGCCGTGGTTGGTGGCCTCGCTGCCGATGACCATGTAGCTCTTGTAGCCCTTTATCTCACGCCACAGCGAGGGCTGGGCCTTGCTGTACTTCGGCAAGCGACCAAGGTAGATCATCTTGCCCTCTTTGGAGATTTCGAGGAACGCGGCACCGTCGGACTGACCGATGGCCATGAATTCGCGACCTTCGGGACTTGTCCAGCCCCACGAACCAGCGCCCTCGCCGGTTGGGCTACCGAGGTCAGCGTGCGACTGGAAATCGTAGAGGTCGAGGCCACTGCAGTTGAACGTGTACAGAGGGTTGCCGGCCTCGAGCTCGGCTAGCCCATTGACGCAGGGGACGTAGGGGACCGCAGCAGCCATGCTCTTGTGCTGGCTCGAGTCGAAGAAGCCTTGCGCTCTTCGGCCGGCCCAGAAGGTCTATCTGAGGCGTTAGCACTAGAGCAGTCATCGGTTCAAATTTCGGGTAGGTCTTTACCTCCTTGTGGTTCATGATCTCCATGTGCTTGAGACCACTCTGGTAGACGGCCTTGCTGACTTCTTCGTTGACAGGCATCTCCTTGGCCAGCGCAAAGCCGGCGAAGGCCGCAATGGCGGCAACACTCACGGCGGTCTTCATCTTGCTAGAAGTTCAACCAGTGGTAAACTCGCTGATTTACACGGCTCCTTCGAAGTTCAAGCCCTGGAACCCTTGGAAGGGGGAACTGGGGCTTTTATATATACTTTGTCGTTTGTACGAAAGTCGGGGCCAGAATTAATGTGTAAGTTTAGGCTATGGGGCCCTAAACTTACACATTAATTCTGGCCCCGACCTTTGTATGGTACTTCTCCTATGGAAGAGCCCCCTCTCGAGCAGCGTCGCAGTTTGTAGCTACTCGGCTCTTGGCGCAGATGCTGACTCTACCGTAGGATGTAATATATCGAGATTCTTGGCGCAGATATTTATGGTTGGAGGTTGGTTGGGAGCATTGCTCACTATCCACTATCGTAGTCGCACTCCAAAAGTGGTAGGTCATTATAGCGACAAGCTTTGCAGACCCTCATAATGTAATCGCACGGCAATTGATCTGCATCATGCGCTTGGCCCGATCTTGGCGGTCACTGCGGCCTTGGTTCGCTGTGTCCTGATTTGCAGAATGGAGTGAAGATACTCGTGATAGTTGTGTTGTTCCAGTGCCTAACCCCCCAGCTGCCCAATTGGTCGTGCCTCCCGGCGATAGACGAGTTGCACTCGTATCCCCACGACCCCCCAAGTAGTTGGAGGAGAATTGCCGGTGGTGCTCGCGAGCGAAATGCCAAGATGGACGTACGGACAAGCGCTGCTTGGAAGCCTACAAGAACATATGTGGCGAGCCACACAGTAAATTGGTCGTTCTTCGCTTTACCTAAAGTATGCCATCCCCCGGACCATGCATGCCGTCTAGTCGCTCGTCAGATCTAGATCTCGTCCAAGAGGAACTCATTTCGACGCAGAGCCTCTACGGAGAGCGATAGGGCTGAAAGATCTTTCGGGAATCAAATCATGGGTGAGCAAGGGAGCACGGAGACCTCATGAAAGTGCCGAGAAATATACGGGTCCGTAGCGTGTATCCCACTCCACTGCTGGTGCCGATGCAGACCGCAGAAGATAACAGAAATATACTAGCCAGTGGTGGTAAGTATGACTTGCAGAAGCGCGTCGAGGCGGTTCGGGAGGTTCGCCAATAACGGAAACTCGTCTGCCCATCGCCTGGCATTGTGTTGTCTTCAGATGGCGACATTATCATCCAATATCACCCCAACAGATTCCAGAAACCCATGAAACGTTATCCGCCTTCCTCACAGAGGCAGGAGAGGTTGTCGATGCTACGTCGAACCGTTTGCCAAGATTGTCCAAGTGACTCTAAATCCTTGGCAGATCGTGGGTCGTGGGCGGCAACAGTTCATGCTGATTTTCCGCCTGTGAAGCTCGTAGGTCCGGTTTGGAGGATGTACTAAGGCGGCTGGGTCGATAAATGTGATATATGCTGCATAGAATATATGAGGGGGGCAGTGCAGGTTTGAGTGGGCAAGTGGCCGGACATATCTCGCTTATAGATCAATAGCCGGCCTCATCACGCGACGTAGTTGGCTGGATCTTCATAACTCACGGGAGTTGGGATTTGTTATAAATCCCGTTTGTCATCAGAGCGACGAGCAAGAAGAGCAGCGTTTTGGAAACCCCATTCGGGACTGTTTGCTTTATCTAGTATATACGCTTTTACGTATCCTTCATGAGGGAGTCGAACCTGTGGCTCCAAAGCACGACATTCTTGGCGTGGGTTTCAAAAGCCGACCAAGCAATCAGAAGTGTTTTGCTTTCACGGTCGCCTTTATATCAAGTAATGTTGTCCTTGTGTTGTCAACGTACCTTTTGCGAAACCCGACCGGTGGTAGGGATGCAACGCGTAATACTGTTGTCAGGAATCGCACTTCATCTGGCAGGTGCTTTGTCATCAACACTTCACCGTAATGGGCGAGCTTATAAACCCCATTTGAATAAAGCGTAAAATATCCGACACGTTATAGAGACGAGAATGACACGGCAATACCAGATCGTAGTTCTGTCTTTTTCGTATTGTATAGCATTCTCAATAGGGGACGGTATATCATACCATAAGTGATTGTATCGTCCAAATATACCTTATCAGCTAGAATGTCTCGTAAACTGAGGCACGAGAACACGAACCCTTCGCTCTTAAACGAGATCTTCACGTTGAGGACGAAAACGACTTAGAAACGGAGGTGAACGTACGACTTAGCGATGAGGGGGGAGCATATGCGAGCGTTATCGCGGCCAAAGATGAATACGATTTCTCGCCGCATTCAAGGAACGCCTACGGCTGGTGGACACATTCTTCTTGTTAGAGATCGTATTCCTCCTTGTTAGAAAGGAGTTGGAGGCGTTAGCACGATAATCACTGGTTCGAAGGAAATGGTGGTGGTATAAGCGGACTCGCGCTGCAACGTGAGAACATCGCTGAACTAGCTGCAATTGCTTGACCATGGTGGCCCTCGGGGCTTCGTAATGTCGCACCAGATACGCCAACTCTCTCCTGACCACGGGTTCGAGACGGGAACTACATCCGATATTTTTTCGACATAGTATCGAGACAGGCAACAGAGGGAGAGTGCAGGGTAGTCGGAGATGAGACGTCTGGGGGGAAAACACCATGACTTGTCACCCAAGCTCGGGTTGTTCTAGGATTCGACTCGTGGTGATGATAACCTCAACCATGCACCAATTCAAACTGTCGAGTAAGCTTCGACTTTGACTCTATATCACTCCTCGAAACGAATCACGATGAAAGCGCTTGCTCTGGTATGTCAGTCATTACTGGAGCGTCGAAATAGCATCCAACGTACTACCTTGATATATATACGGACTGTGTCACGTGTTATCGTGACCTGGCACCGCAGTCGAGGATGAGAAGTCGACCTTGCCTTGAGCGATTTAGAAACAGTGAAGACGATGAAGACTATGACCATCAGATTCGGGGACAGACGAGACCTAAGATACATGAGTGTGGCTGAGACACTTACCTAAAATAGCTAATCTATGTACCTACCTATGTACCTCACTTGACCAGCCTTATCAGAGACGAGCCAGGCAAGCCCTACAGCTGCCAAGATTTACACCGATAAGGCGCTCCCCACTCTGCCCGGCCACGAAACCACCAACCAATTTACAAAATCTCTGACCACGAACACTCTTCGACGACGAGACGCCCAACGACCAAGCGACAATTCTCCGCCACCCTCCAGTCCGACCATATCCCCGAACTCCCAGACCGAAATCAGACAACCGCAATCATGAGTGGTGGAATCTCCGTTCGCGATGTCGATGCTGTAAGGGCTTCCCGTGCTGCCACCTCTTGAGACGACCTCGCGCCAGCCAAAATCCACCCACACGAGAATGATCGGCGTTGCGATTCCGACGACCACGGCACGACAACACATCATGTACATCGTTGGGAGCAGGCGCGAGGGAATCGAAAGATTTCTGTTGACGGAATTCATTGCTGACGATTATGGGGCCTAAAGCAAAAGTTCATCGAGACCTACTCGCAGTGTGAGTCGAGCCCCTCTCGACAGTTCATGTCCCTGTCCCGGAGAAGAAAAAGTACTGACAGTCGAGTCTAGTCTTGAAGCGTCAGGGCAAGCTCCCTGTTCCGGTAATTTTCCCAGAAGCGAGAGCCGCCGGCATCCACGAGCACGCATCTAATTCTTCCTAGGGCTGGGTCGACACCGTCAAGACTGGCGTCTCCCGTGAGCTGTAAGTCTTCGCTCGTTCCTTACCCTCCCGGCTCTGTGACGAAGCGCGTGGAGTCAAGATACTCTGCGGAAAAATCCACATTGCCCTGGATACGTATTTTACTCGAAAAGGGGATTGGCTAACTCGGAAATCAGTCCTCCTCAGGTTAGTTAGTTCAGATACAATATTTCGCCTATTCGACATGATTTTGCCGGTCTATCGCTTCTCTGAACTCCTACATCTGCGCCCGCCGACCCAAGCACAATTGGCCCATTTCCGAGGTCTTATCCGTTACTCACGATATAATAGTCTGAGGATTGGTTCTATGTCCGCGCCGCTGCCGTGGCTCGTCAGTATGTATCCCTCACCACTGGTCTCACACAACAGTAACTAACAGTCCTTAGTGTTTACATGAGGAAGACCGTTGGAGTGTACGTAATTCTCTACCATTTCCCCAAGGGCTTATATACAGGCCCAGCACCGGTCCTGTTTCTGGGCACGAAATCGTTGGGGCTCTCATAATCTAACTTGTTAATCAAGTGGCCGCCTGCGCAAGAGGCACGGTACCGCCAAGAACCGTGGTGTCCGACCTAGCCACCACGTTGACGCCTCCGGCTCCGTTGACCGCAAAGTCCTGCAAGCCCTCGAAAAGATCGGAGTTGTTGAGCAGGACGAAGAGAAGGGTGGCCGCCGCATCACCCAGTCCGGTAATTATCCCTCTGTTCTGTACTTTTCATCATCGCCGCTAACAACTCACCAGGACAACGTGATCTTGACCGTAAGACCATTGCGACTAACAAACACCCTTAATGAATTAAAACTAATTTAAACCAGGAATCGCCCAGACCTGTGCTGAGGCCGAGGAGGAAGAGGAAGAGGATGAAGAGTAAATTTGTGTGAATTAAAACCCCAAGGAATTACTACTAGGGTCTGGGCAACATGGGGCACGGCGTCTTAAAAGGGCTGATCAATTGATGGCGAACTCGCATTCGTATTTGTGACAATACCACTTAAGAGTCTGATTGTTCCACTGCCTCATTAAATATGGTGTGGTGAGATAATCCAGGGATGTGTTGGGTCGGCCTTTTCTACCTCTATGAGCATGACAAGCATGATCGGGCTACGGCCATACAGATGACACGTAGGAAGAAAACTTATGGTTCCTTAAAGTATTTAATTACATTTCGTCAAACCTTTAAGAGGGAGCACTATGCAATGGCACCAATTTTGATACACTAAAACTTGAGCTCAAGCTCAAACACATGCAGATGCACATGCAAAGCGAAATAAAAAGACGAGATATAGAAGAATATGTTCATTCTAATAACCAGCCTACATCCAATACCATCATTTCAGTCTACCCGCGATTGTCTAACTACTACCTCTTGCTTGTGAGTCGAAGAATATGTAGTTCTTGGGCTTTATCTACTTAAGTCGCCAAGGCTAAATGTTTAGAACGTACCTAGTGGCTCTTGCAACGGCGGAGGCTGGTACCGAAACCTATGAGTTACGAGGTCATCAAGTACTTCGATCATTTAACCAAAAGGAAGCAGCTTTTCCCAGGCTGATGCATGTGGAATACCCGGATGAATTCGGCTTAATTAAATTTGCCTTGCAAACAGTTCTAAACTTTCTTTCTCGAATGGATTGTTGCATCAAACCTAACGCCGAATTCTTTTGCTCTTCATTCTGTATGTTGTTTGCTATCTATACTGAACTAAGCGTTAATGATGCTATCCCAAGGCAAGATGGCCGAGTTGGTTATGGCGTGAGGTTAAGGTTACCTTAACACAATTTCCTCATGGAGCAATCCGCGTGGGTTCAAGTCCCACTCTTGTCAACGGTTTACTTTTGATATTTTTTTGCTCGACGTTTTATATATCCCATGTTTCGATTTGCTTCGTCTTTTTGGTTCGCCTTTTCTTCTTTTTTTTTTGTTTTCGTTTAGGATATCGAACAAGGAGAGAACGCATAACAGGTATTAATCTGGAAATAGTGTCTGGTTTTCTAGCTGCCTCGACTGTGGAGATCCTACCATGAATTCGTTGATAGCTGGAGATTACCTAATTAGCTGGGGTAAAGTACAGAAGACCGCGGCCCAATCAAGTTAGATGAAAGCGGCATCGGGACTAGTGTAGATAGTAAGATCTACAAGGCATGCGTTCCTAATTTCGTTGATATCATCTCAACTTATTTTCACTGTACAACCAATGTACCTAGTGTACATGAACGGAGCCTGACCAAAACTCTTCTCATGATCTTGAGTAACGTAGGCAAATCAATTAAACTCAGAGCCCTGAGCCTAATGTCAGCAAGCACTTTGCACGCTGGCGTCTCGTTCACGATAGATCGCTGCTCTGATGAGCGTAGCCAGGGCCCTCGCTATCGCCCTAGCATCATCATCCTACACTAGATACCTAGACAAGGTCGCCTGCTCGGATTTGCCCGATTCTATCTATGCTAATATTGATAGATAGCAGAGAGCCGGGGGTCGTATGTAGTGTAGTGTAGATTTAATCACTCAGGCCGTACCTGCATATCTCTGTACCTATATATACCAAGGTATCTTCCGATGACTGGAACAATCAGCAGACGCGGCCGAGTCGCGGCAGTGTCCACATCACAGGGGAACCGGCTGCAAGATGAAATCCGCAGTGAACCACCTCGTCGCAGCGTATTGCGTCTTCGGCGCATATTTAGTCGCCGCAGTTCCAGTCGCGGACCAGGCGTCTCATACCAGCCAATGCCGCAAGACTAAGGTCGCGATCCTCGGCGCCGGGGTTGCCGGCATCACGGCGGCTCAGGCCCTGGTCAACGCGTCTGTCACCGACTTCATCATCGTGGAGCGTAACGACTATATCGGCGGCCGAGTCAAGCATGCTGCTTTCGGCAAGAAGCCCGACGGCTCGCCCTACACCGTCGAGCTCGGCGCCAACTGGGTGCAGGGCTTGGGGACACCAGGTGGCCCCGAGAACCCCATCTGGACGCTGGCGAAGAAGCACGCCGTGCAGAACACGTACTCGGACTACGACTCGATCCTGACCTTCGACGAGCAAGGCGCCGCTGATTTCGGCTCCCTTTTTGACGAGATGGACGCGGCGTACACAATCGCCGAGCAGGACGCCGGCTATGTGCTGACGGAGAACCTCCAAGACACGAGCATACGGGCGGCATTCAGCGTCGCGGGATGGAAGCCCAAGAAGGACATGCACGCACAAGCCATCGAATGGTGGACGTGGGACTGGGAGACGGCCTGGCCCCCTGAGCAGTCTGGCTTCTTGTATGGCATAACGGGATATAACCTGACCTTCTACCAATGGAGCGACGAGAACAACTTCGTCATAGACCAGAGAGGCTTCAACGCCTTCATCATCGGCGAGGCCAACGGGTTTCTCAAGAAGAACGATCGGCGTCTTATGCTGAACACCATGGTGGAGTCGATCGCCTACGGACCTCGGGGCGTCCACGTTACCTTGGAGGGCGGTGGCTGCATCGAAGCCGAGCGTAAGGAAGCCCGCCTCCCCCCGCTATGACTGGGAGTTGTCGCTGACTAGGTGACACCACAGATGCCATCGTGACCTTCTCGATAGGAGTCTTGCAGAACGACGTTGTGGAGTTCGAGCCCCAGCTCCCACGCTGGAAGCGGGAGGCCATCGAGCAGTTCCAGATGGGCACGTACACGAAGGTGTTCTTCCAGTTCAACGAGACCTTCTGGGATCCGGACACGCAGTACTTCCTCTACGCCGACGCGAACACACGCGGATACTATCCGGTCTGGCAGTCGCTCACCGGCCCCGGCTTCCACGAGGGCTCGAACATCATCTTCGCGACGGTTGTGGGAGCCCAATCGTACCGCATCGAGGAGCAGCCCGACGAGATAACCAAAGCCGAGGGCCTCGACGTCCTGAGGGCCATGTTCCCGGACAAGGACATCCCGGAGCCCGTCGCCTTCATGTACCCGCGCTGGAGCACGGAGCCGTGGGCCTTCGGGTCGTACAGCAACTGGCCCGTCGGCATGACGCTGGAGAAGCATCAGAACCTCCGCGCCAACGTCGGCAGGCTGTGGTTCGCCGGCGAGGGCACCTCGGCGCAGTACTACGGCTTCCTGCAGGGTGCCTGGTACGAGGGCCGCGATGTCGCGCAGCGCATTGCCGGGCTGCTGAAGGGCCCCGACGAACGGATCCGGTGCGACAACGATACCACCATCGGCTGTGGCCCCATGGCGGCGTACGAGGTCCTCCACGGTACGACTTTCATCGACGAGTATAGTGTCTCGAACGGATGGCCGGTGAGCAGCTTCTTGGACTACGGGTACGAGGAGTAGCCTGCACGACACGCTTAGAGCGCCTAGGCAGCTTGGATGTTATTTGGGATTTTTCTGTTGTACATTTCGGTCTCTTATCATGTACTCTAGCTGTTTACTTACCTGGTGTTTAGCGTTTCATCTTGTAAGTCTTATAAGTCGTGGCCGGAAGGACCAGGTCGACATGTAATCTACGACAGGGAATGCTACGTGTACGTCTTGTTCATCCTAGTCTTGACTTTGTTTTACTTTTATGTATCTTAGATGTAAAGTTCACTATCGATCTACTTAGTATATATATCCGCAGCTTAAGATCGAGATTCATGAGTGACGGTCGTGGTTTAGCACTTCTCGTACGTCTGTAGGTACGTCATCTCCCGTCGATCTGCCTACCAGTGTACCTAGCGTACCTAAGGTTCGCGGCCGCTACCCTAATTCTAATTTAATAGTAGTGTAGACTCTAAACTCCAAATCGGATACCTGGCAGACTGGTAGTATTTCGGATTCACCCATCTTACACGTGTACAACTTTCAAACTTGACAGGTAATGTTCCAAGAGAGACCGAACCTCCCTAGGAGACAAATCATGTTTCACAGCCCAAGATCAAAGAGGTACCGTGAAAACCTTGTAGATGTAGGTTTGTACACGATTAAGATTGTAGGGGGCAGCATACCCGGGGTCCACCTTTAATACATGTATTGTGGCTCCAGTCCCTAGTGAGGTACCTAACTTTTAATATGATGCCATCCATTTATCTACCGTATCTCCCGTATTCCTTGAGGGGACTTATATAAAATGAGAAGTTTGTCCGGAGCAACACTCTCGACGGCTGGACTACCCCTGATCGCTTTTCTTTTATTATTCTCTCTCTCTCTCTTTTGACCAAACTCGCCCCCAATCAGCGTGTCTCGTACTTATCAGCTTGGTACACGCGCATGGGCCCCATTCGTAGCCCTATCTGTTGTTTGTGAGGATGGTATCCAGGAAGTTCGAGTTTTCCACCTCCCATCTCCTCGATCTGCGATCGCCGTCGCAAAACGCGGGGACTCGATGTTGTTGAATGACCCAATCGAATTGGATAGATACACGCACCTCGCGCTGGCTGGATCATCGCCTAGGCTACCTAATGCCCTCTAATTAAGCGAGTTACTGGGACAGATCTGGCTGCCCAATTACTCCCATCCAACCTGCTGCCCTCGTCTTGGCCACAGCGCTCGACACCTTCGCTCGTCACCGAACTCGTCGCAACACTGCTCATTAGCTGCGGGATACAGCTGAGCCATCATGGCGCACCGTTCGTCTAACGACTCGTCCTTCGACTCGTCAACGACCACCGAGAGTTTCCCTCCCGTTCTTCCTCTCCCTCCCAACCCTGCCTTCGATTCAACGACGACACGAGCCTCTGCAACGGATATCTCAGCCTCGGACGCCCCGAGAGTCGTCGGGTCGGCGAGTTCGCTGCCTCCAAACCCAGTGCAGCGCGACTTGACCGTCGACGTCCCCCTCGCTCCCAAGTCCGCGCCCCATATCCTGCCATTATCCCCTGGCGTAGCCCGGCGGAGACGCAACACGCGAACCAACACCTTCCGAACCCTCGAGCAGTTCGAGGAATACGAGACCCATCCGGGCTGGCGCCCTGGTGCAGAACCCGGCATCGATCCCAAGAAACCGGACGGCGGGCAAGATGCCGCCCCTGACCTCCATGCCGAATGCCAGATCACCGTTGTCGACTTCTCCCAAGACAACCTCAAGATCCACGAGCTGGACAACTCGGGATTGATCGAATTCGTCAGCCAGCCGCAACCGTCCTGGGTCAAGTGTCGGTGGATCAACGTGAATGGCCTCTCCTGGGACGTCATACAGGCCTTGGGTAAATACAAAGACCTGCATAGGCTGGCTATTGAGGATCTCATGAACACGCGGAATCGAACCAAGGTCGACTGGTGAGTTTCGTCGGCAGGGATGCGGATATCAGCCGTCTGCTGTTGGTGATCCGGGAACCGACTAACCTAACTGGTGTCTCCAGGTACTCTGGACATGCGTTCCTGATTCTCACATGTTTAAAGCTGGTTCACTACATGGATGACGACGATAGCGATACGGATGACGAAGACACTCTCGAGGAACCAGCTGAGCGGAGCATGCTGCAGAAAGCTGGGAAATGGCTCCATCGATGGATTCCTGGGAATAAAAATAAACCACTGCCTCGGGCGACTGCGAGTGTGCTGGAGAAAGGGACGAGACCGAGCACGCCGACCATTGGCTTCATGCATCAATCTACTAGCCTTTCCGACATCTTTAACCCGAACACGTTCCGCACCCTGCAACACTACCATGCGGCTCCCAACGCAGCGCGCACCGAGTACATGGAGAAGCATTCGGCTCTGGCAGCCAGGGGGCTCGCCGTGTCGGCTGAGCAGGTCGCCATGTTCATCACGTCGGACAACACGGTGATTGCCTTTTTCCAGCAGTCCGCCGATAACGTCGAAGAGCCGATTCTCGCCCGGCTGCGCAGTCCGACAACCATCCTACGGAAATCGTGCGACGCCTCGATGGTGGCCCAGGCCATCATTGACGCCATCATCGACATGGCGATCCCGGTCACGGCCTGCTATGCTGATATCGTGGGCGACCTAGAGCTCGACGTACTGACACACCCGAGCGTGAAGCACACGAAGAACCTATATATCATCATTTCGGAAATCAACAAGCTATTCAGCTTCGTCAATCCCATCCAGGCCCTTATCAGCTCGTTGCGCGACCACAAGACCAAACTGAGCCAAGAAGTCGTGTCCAGAGAGCTGCAAAACCCAGGAGGAGGCGTCATCATCACGTCAGGAGCGTACATTTACCTGGGCGATGTGGTAAGTATCCGGTTTCCTTGTCGATGTCGCTACGTTACTGTCGCTGCTATCGGATTTGCTCGATCAATGGAGTGCATTTCAGAAGAAATGCGGTCCGTCGAGTGAGGTAGTCGTGATTGTGATGCCTACTTGTTCGTTCAGGATGATTGACTGACGAAATCCCCCCTACCTAGTACGACCATTGCGTGCTTATCACGGAGAACTTGACGCAGATCAAGGAGTCGGCGAACCATATGATAGACTTGATCTTCAACACGATCGCGACTTTCCAGAACGAGAGCATGAAGCAGCTGACGATCGCCACCATAATTTTTCTGCCGCTGACCTTTATCACGGGCTATTTCGGACAGAACTTCGGGGATTTCCCTGAGGCGCAACTCAACAAAAGTACCTATTTGTGAGTGGAAAAGGCCTTTATCTTTCTCTCCCTGCCTCCATCCCTCCATCCCTCTCTGTTTGTCTGTCTTTCTCTTTTTCGGCCGACCTAGTCTGCAGGGTTGTTGCGCGTGCTAAACTTCTTCCTTGACACAGCTGGAAAATCGCCATCCCCGTCGTGGTAGGGACGGTGGTCGTGCTGATGCGGGACATAATCTACGAGTCTCTGGTGACGTTCTTCCAACGGCGCCATATCCTCGACATACGCAGGAAGAAGAAAGAGAGAATCGACAGGGCGAGAAGACAATCGATGGACGGCTCACGGCTCCCGAGGAGATCGTACGCTTCAGGACGGATGAGGAGATAAGAAAGTAGGTACTATGCCTGCCTACTGCTAGCTAACTTAGGGCGGTTGAGAAAGTCTCGTGTGCGTTTATTATACGCGGGTTCATAGATGTGAGAGATTATGATGATGATGATATATTGATACCTACTGCTATATACAGTTCTATTCATCTTGTTTTTTAGACAGCCGGAAGGGTTACCTATACTCAGATAGCCCAGTAGTTGCTTATACACATGTACTTAATGTACCATACTTTTGCAACTACCTATGCCGACATCTTTAACCAGTCGCATATCTGTCCATGATGTGCCTTGAACCGTAGGTACTTGTACCGAGGTACCTAATGTACAGTACTTACATGTACCAGTGCACCTATGTGGTAGTACAAGTACATGTAGTTGCCGGACCCCCTGCTCGACAATCTGGGGCTGAGAAGTACGCTAAGGCATCCCCCTGTGACTCGCCAATCCTTCCAGGGTGTCTCAGCACGAGGTTGCGTCATGTGGTCGCGATACCGACTTAAGTGCTCTATCGAGATAAGTCATAACGCGAGTCAGACCAACTACAACTGCCTAGCGTACCGAGATAGACTTCTAACTATATCAAGTAGGTTCCGCCATCGCCTCTCCCAGATTGACTTTCGATGACAGATCTAGATCAGTCAGGTACTCCTTAAAGGTTGAGTCCAAGCCGGTCACTGTTCGCTCTACTGCCTCTGCTCCCTCTGATGAGTCTCTTGCAGCATGGTAAGCATTGTCTCCGTCTACTCTCCTGTATTATTATGACCGCATGGCTCGTGTCTCGTATTCGACGAGCTGACAAGGGATCCCTCTTACCTGTAGGCTGACGCGACAACGCCTCTTCTCCCCGATCGCCCTCGCGACTCCGATGCCGAAGAAGACGGCCGCCCATCGTCGTGGCCGTCGAGGTTGCGCGAGGCCCTGCTCTTCACATGGGCACTGCTCGCAACCGCAGGCATCTTGGTCCTCGCCGTATGGGTTTCCCACAAACAACAAACCGAGTTCGACAAGCCCGCCGGGAAGCGCAACCTCATCTTCATGGTCTCCGATGGCATGGGCCCGGCCTCGCTCTCCTTGACCCGAAGCTTCAGACAGCACGTCGAAGGTCTCGAATACGGCGATACCCTGACCCTGGACAAGCATTTCTGGGGCACCAGCCGCACGCGGAGCAGCTCCTCGCTGGTCACCGACAGCGCTGCTGGCGCCACTGCCTTCAGCTGTGCCCAGAAGAGCTACAACGGCGCCATATCCATGCTCCCCGGCTACACGCCTTGCGGTACCGTGCTGGAGGCGGCCAAGAGGGCGGGATACACGACGGGCTTGGTTGTCACAACCGACATCACAGATGCCACGCCTGCTTGCTTCGCGAGCCACGTCAACTACCGCATGCAACAAGACGAGATTGCCCTTCAGGAGATTGGTCAGGGGCCTCTGGGTCGCGTTGTGGACTTGATGCTCGGGGGCGGTCGTTGCCACTTCCTGCCGAATACGACTGATGGCGGCTGTCGCCAAGACGGCGTAGATGCCATCGAGTTGGCACAGAAAGAATACGGTTGGAACTACATCGGCGATCGATCTGCCTTTGACGAATTTTGGGAGGGTAAGAAGGAGGTGCCATTGCCGATGTTAGGCTTGTTTGCCCCGACCGATATCCCCTTTGAAATCGACCGCCGAAACTTGAACGACGTGTATCCGAGTCTGAGCGAGATGGCCAAGACGGCTCTGCGAGCCCTCGAGAAGGCTACGGAGAAGAGCGACAAGGGCTTCTTCCTGATGATTGAGGGTAGCAGAATCGACCACGCCGGACACGGAAACGACCCTTCGGCACAAGTCAGGGAGGTCCTTGAATACGACAAGGCCTTCAAGGCGGTGCTCGATTTCTTGGACGAGAGCAAGACCGAGGGTGTCTTAGTTGCCACGAGCGACCACGAGACCGGCGGCTTGGCTATAGCACGACGTAAGACGAGGACTCACTCTTTTACCACTACTTACACACTGACACTCTCGCACAGAAATTAACGCCAACTACCCACAATACCTCTGGTATCCGCAAGTACTTGCAAACGCCACCGCGTCCTCGGAGCACCTAGCCCGCCGCCTATGGAAGCACATGGCCAAATCGGCGTCGAGGGACGTCGCCATCGAAGATCTGAAGACCTTCGTCAACGAGGAACTTGTCATTCCCGGCCTCGGCATATCGGACGCCACCGACGATGAACTGGCGGCCGTCGCGCTGCACCCGGAACTCGCGCAGCCCGCCTTCGCGGACATGATCTCCCGCCGCGCGCAGATCGGGTGGAGCACGCACGGCCACTCGGCCGTCGACGTCAACGTCTACAGCTCCGGCGGCCCCGGTACCGAGGCGCTGCGCGGCAACGTCGAGAATACGGACGTGGGGAAGTTCCTGAGGAGCTACCTTGCCGTCGACGTGGATGCCGTGACGAGGGAGCTGAACGAGAAGATGAAGACGGGCACGAGCCAGGAGGGGTTCAACTCGGACATCTTCAACGAGGCGGCGAGCCAGGACCATTGGGTGGCACACGAAGCCTCGGAGCACTACTTGCGGGTGAGCGGGCTGCCGGGTCTGCTCAACTAACCATGTAGCATATTGCTACGTTGGTCGCAGTGGTGTGTATACATTGTATACATATATATGTGTTCTGGTTTGCTTTCATGGTATTAATAGTGTTGCATGGCATTCCATCGCACTGCGAGATTATCCAATATGCACACTCCCAACCCTCTCCTGGTATGGCATTGGTATAGCATGGCATGGCATGGTTTGAATTTCAGTCGTTGGTTTTTGCTGTCATATATAGATCTAGAATGATGCTTATTCCTCTCTTTTTTTTAGGTGGGGAGAAGGAAGAAGAGAAGAAGAGAAGAAGACGAGAAGAGGAGAAGGGAGAAGGGGAGATATCTGCGGTTACAATATGTACTTCGTTTATATAGATACCCCCGACAGTAGACAGTGGCATTGCTGTGATTAATCTTACCTTACCTTACCTTACCTTGCCTTACCTGCATGCACCTATCTTCTATTCAAATTACCCATCCGGCTCCCTTACCCACCTGCCTGCGTAAGGCCAACGGGGGTAAACCTGCTACCAGGGAATTCCTGGTTCCGAAATTGGATGGTTCAATATATGGATAGCGTTTTACTACAGAACCAACTATTGACTCGTGTCAGGCGAAATATAATGTAATGTTGGGAATTACTGGGAATCAAAGTATCATGCCCTTGTCTGCTTGGCCATGTCGTTGCAATCAACACATCTTGGCGAAACCCAAGGAGCTTCTGGGTTGTGAGGTAGTTCGTAGGTTAACCTAAGAAGCCAGAGAGGTTCGAGAGCGAGCAGTGACGCGTTCGGATTCGGGGATCGGGATGCGGGATGGTTGCGTTGGCGTTTATAGCGTGAATAGAGACATGTCGTTTTGGTATATTTTCTCTCAGGCACGTTTCCCCTAGACGATTATATTCCGTTCTATATTCTGTCTATCTATTTACATGTGCCAGCGAGATCGCTGTGTTGGTTGTTTGATGGGTTTTGATAGTACAATCGTTTGATTTATCTACATCGTGAGTGGTAGAGGGTATGGGTGTGTGGGATCACTCGTCTTCAAGACCCTTCGCTCCTTCAATATGTACATACATGTATATCTATCGCCCAGCTCACTGCCTTTGATTGGCGACGAGGAGCATTTTATGCGGATTTGGGACGGACTTGATATCCCGGGGGCATTCATACATTTACTTCCACTGCTCTCCGCGCGCGCTGACAGCTCCGGTACCGCCTCCTTGTTCAGGAAGTGCCCGTGGAGACTCGTGCTGCCGACATGGCCCACGCTTTTGAGTCATGGGGAGGACCGCCTTTGAGCTGGCCGGAACCATGCCTGGCATTGAAAGCTGAAGTCAAGATTGTTAGTGATGTGGGTGGGTGGGTGGCGCGACAAGGCCGGTGTGGTATGATTCAGCGGGTGGATGAGATGGTATTCGATATAGGATGACCGTGAGAGTATGTAACCTATATTCGGGTACGGCTGTTGCAGGGCCAAAGTACAGTGTCCAACACAAAGGCGTAAGCTTGGAAGATTGCGACAGCATTGTAGAGAGATCGACTTGCTAATAGTACAATGATGACAAGTCAATCCGAATCGGGGGCTATCGTGACGGCAGGTTGATGTTGCAATCCCGCTTACTTAGTATAGAAGAAATCAAGCATTGCTTTTGACTGTCAAGCGTCGTGTAAATTCATTTAGTTAGTTCAAGGGGAAGTTACTCGCTGTCGGAAAAGTCAGCTTCGTGAAGTTCATCGGGATCATTGGGATAGCTGATGGCAATCCGTCCGTTCAAGTTGTCGGCGAAGTACTCGTTAAGCCACACCTCTTCGTCCTCGGTCATTTTTGCCTCGTACCACTGGTTGAGCACGTCGATCTTGATGCCCCGATTGGCGACCGGATCTAATCTCTGCGCAAAGGCACGAAGACTATCAAACGAAAAGGCGGTCACGGCGTTGATTGAGAGCAACACCAGCTTGGGTAGTCTGCTTAAGTGTAAGAGAATCGACTCATCGACTAGATCTCCTCCAAAGCTCAGTTCCTCTAGACGAGGAAGACATATGGCAATGCGGCTGATTTCGGGTGAGGATACACAAGCTTGCATGAGGTTCAAGGAGGTCAGGTTGTATAGTTGACAGATTGAATCTGTAAGTTCGGGGTGGTGAGCGAGGACCAGGCCTTCAGGAGAACCGTCCTGCGAAGCAATGGTAAGCAGCTCAAGCCGGTGTTGTTGACCAAGAGCACGCCATGTGTCTTCTGTAATCTCTCGAGAAGCCGACTGGTAATCTTGGAGGAACAGTTGTTCAAGGCGAATGGCAGAGGCCTGTAAAACCTGCCTAAGCACGGGTAATGCATCTTGAAGATGGTTGAAGTTGAGTTCACGTAATGTTTTACAATTACTAATCCACCTGGCGACCTGGGCGAATTCTGCTTCGCTGAGAGCATCGAGCCCGCTCCTATCCGATGTCTCTCTCTCAATGAGGAGGCTTTCTAGAGCAGTGCACTCGGAGAGCAGATGAAGACTTTTAATGGCGGTATGCAGGAGGCTCCTGAGATGCAAGACTCTCAGCGACTGGGCGTGGTTGTTGAGGGCAGAAAGAGTCACGTCGCCGAGATTGTTCTGGCTCAGGACTTCAAATTTCTGGAGGCTGTTGGGGCGCAGGGCAAGAAAGAAGGCGGCTAGGTCTTCGGCAGCCGTCTCGCCCGAACAATTGAAGCAGGTCAACTCGGCAAAGCTGGGGCAAGACTCGGCGATGGCAGCGGCGGCCTCCACGCCCAATACGGAGCCGTCCCGCAGCCGCAACGACGTTAGAGTACTGAGGCGGCCGATCCAGGTGGGAAGAGTATCGCGTGGGAGGGCATAAGCCTCCAGGTGAGTCAAAGCCACAGCAGTACCGTGGTTGTCGGCATGCCCTTTGATATAGCGGGTGATAGAGTCTACACATCTGCTGGTGATGACGGAATTGTCGAAAGGGGGCAGCGGCCTGGACCGAGTGACCTTGGTCAACCGGTTGTCCCCTTGTAGGGCTAGAAATTCCTGCATCAAGCCCTCGAAGAAGAAGTTACGAAGCGGCAAATCAGGCCGAATGTCGTCCAGGCACTCGAATAGGCTACTCAAGGACAGGACACGGATGTAGGCGCAATAGGGGTAGAGCGTGGCTCCACGGCTAGACAAGATGATGGACCTCCACAGCTGGGCGGCTTGGCGTCTGTCCTCGATGAAAGGGTCCATGACTTCCATGATGCTACGCAGAAGACCAAGGAGGTCAGCAGGAGAAGGTCGTGGTGGGGAGTTTTGATAGCGAACCTGTAGAGTTGCTCCACTGCGATGCTGGCGATTCTACGACTGACCCTGGAACAATGATACAGCGTGGCGAACTCGCGACGCGCACCGAGCTCCTGACATATTAGGAGCATAATGTCCTGTGGTAACGTTGGTTTCTCCATATCTGCCTGTCTGTCTGTATGCCCGTCCGTCTGTCTAGGTGGCTTGTCGTGCTGCGCTGGATCAATGGAGTCTAGATGCGGAAGAAGAAGAAGAATAGGTAAGAAAGCAACAACAACAATAGGTAGTCCTCGGTCCGGTGGATCACGGCATCGAAAGCATGCAGGTGATTACGGTAGCAGTGGTTGGGTACTTAAGAACTTTGTATATCAAAGACGGGAGTTTGACAAAGCGGCTGGTTATTGTTGTCAGGTATAGATGCCTTCAGTAAGTAAGTTATATTTGTAGGTACTGACTTACATCACACTGATAATACTTCTCGATTGAAATTTGATGTCAGAGCTGTTCTGAAGCTCGTCTACATGTAGACAGTCGAGGCTTCGATTAGATTAAACACCTGCATATGTACTTCGTAGCTTGAGTACTTCCATGTACATCTGAGTATGTCTCTACCATGTACCTTTCTGGGAATACATGTTACTCCTACGCTAAATACTGCATACGAACTGCTTCAAGCACCTGAGTAGGTACGTCTTGATATGCTAATTCTATGTAGATGGTACCTACCCCGCGACGCGTTGCAGCACTCTCTTGACGCGCCGTTGACAGGCCTATCACTTCCGGCCTTGGACCTAGTTTTCTCTTGCAGCTACCTACACTACCTCTCTGTGACCTGGTATTTTTTATCCTTACCTACCTACCTACTATCGCAAGAAATGACAGCCTCATGAACATTTTAATCTCATACCGAGGGCTTGACTAGCTCTGGTTGGACCTGTCGATTCCGGTAACGATTAAACACGTGCCCTGATGTGACCGAATTCGGTATCGAGGTACTTACCTACTTAACCTATACGGGACTCACCCTGGTGCATCATATAGACTTATCCGTACTCCTGCTTCTCACACGCACATGAAGTTGAGCCCATGGCCGTATTGCAGTTCACCCTAAGCGAAGACGGGGTGAGCGTCTTACGCGATGCGCTGGCATGTCTCGGTAAATTTAGTGATGAGGTGTCTCTGGAAGCCAAGAGAGACCGGGTACGTGGAGAAAGAAGCTGCTGCTCTGTCTTCTTGTCCTGTGTTATTCGCCGCCATGACATATCATTTACTGAAATTCCCTCGTCTCATGGTAGCTGGTCTTGACGGCCCTCAACACGTCCAAGTCGGCGTATGCCTCCGTCACTTTCGCCACCAACCGCTTCTTCTCCAAGTACCACTACGCTGGAACTGCGCAGAACCGCGACAAGTTCTTCTGCAAATTGTACAGTCGGGTACGTCGAGGAACCGTCGGTGCAGTGTTAAATATTCCATCGGACACTTGAACTCATGGAGATCATCTTAGGCACTGTTGTCTCTCTTTCGGAGTCGCGGCGGGGATCCTCTACATGAGAGAGACAAGGACACTACCATCGACAGGTGTGATGTGATCATCACCGACGAACCTGGCAAGAAGAGCAGATTTATTGCAAAGATTGTCTTTAAGAATGGTGGGTTTATTTGGAAAGGCCGCTGTCGTGTCTCCCACTTATCTCAATAGGAATAACCACCAAGTATCGGCTGCCTTTCGAAGTCAGTCTGCCGGTGCATGCCAAATTCGACCAGAACGAGGCCGTGAACAATTGGGCCATGTCATCTAGAACTTTGCGTCAGCTTATGGATCATTTCGGCCCCGGTATCGACTACCTGGACATTCATGCCGAAGAGGAAGTTGTAAACTTCACTTGCTTTACCGAGAGAGCTGCCAACGGCGACGGTACGTCCTATCTACATAGAATATAAGCCATCACTAACGCAGATATAAATGCTAGAGGTCTTGAAGAAACCACTACAGACATCTGTAGCCGTGGCACGCGACGAATTCGACAGCTTCCATGTTGAGGAAGATCAACTCCACATCGTCATCAGTGTCAAGGACTTTCGAGCTATCATTCAACACGCCGCCATTCTAGGAGCCGATGTCTGTGCTAATTACTCGATGCCGGCCAGGCCAATGCAACTGAGATATGATGGTGACGGGATCAAGTGCGAATTCCTGCTCATGACTGTTGGGGAGCGTGGAACGCCCGGCCAGAAAGTCAGGAAGACTCGGGCAAATGTGAAAGGGGCCTCGAGGCCGCAGCTCGAGGAAACGGTTACTCGGGCTAATTCTCATGCACCTACGCCAGTACCGCCAGTAGCCCCCAAAGTATCGCAGTCTCGCCCGAACCCCATGCCCTCTCTGAGACCGCCCATAGAACGTCCATCCCAGCGTCCGCCGCCAGCTACCCTCGAGTCCGAGTCGCTGTTCGTGCCTCAGGATAACGATGAACAATGGGAACCGGTTAATGTCGACGAGGACGAAGAAGAAGAGAACGGGCGTCTAGGCTGGGATACTAGTGTTAATCCGGTGAGCAATTTTAAATCCAACCCGCCCGACTTAGAGGGAACTACTGACTCTGATGTAGAATCCGTCTGGGATGAATATGCGGACGGTGATGGTGAATCATCAGAGTCCTCCCCAGCCCAGTATAGACGATGGGTACAGCCCAGATCTCAGCCAATTAGAACCGACACAGCGTCTTTCTCAAGTTCGCGGGTTTGGCCTCTTCGGTGATTAGAGTAAGGCGTGAGGGAGATACACATTTAAGTGCGCTGGCTGCCAGGTTGGTATCGGCGCCCTCGTTGAGAATGATTGAGATTCTTCATCTGATTTGAGACACGAAGGCTTGCGGCAATGATCACAAGAAAATGCCTTCTGCCATGATGTTAATCCAGCTCGTTGCACAACCCGCTCCAATGGCTGTTATGGTCGATCCCTCTGGTAAATTCCGTAACGAAGCTAGCACATTCCATCGTCCTTTGACATCGCCAAATTTGTCATCAGTGTGAGGTCCGCAGTTGCCGTGTTCGCCCCAACCCCAAGCCAGTACGTCACCGGCCTCGGTAAGGGCTACGATGTGCTCGCTTCCAGCCGCGATACGTGATATCTCCGGGAGGCCAGGAGGAGGCAATTGGCCATGATCATCCCGGCCCCAAGCAACGAGCATGCCATCTTGCTTGAGGATGTAAACACTTCCCCAGCTGGCCGCCAGAGCCTTCCAGCTCGGTATCTCGGCGGGGGCTCGGCTTCTCAATTCCCATTTGTCGGCCCCCAGCACCAGGATCCTGCCGTCCCCGGGCTCTGCAATGAGGCAGGTTGTGTGTTGACAACAGACAGCCTGGGCTACTTTGAACGGAACACCGCTAATCCTGCGGGGTCTGGTGACTATACCGCTGGCATTGGCAACACCATCTAGCGGACCCAGCTGCCCCTTCTTCCCGTTACCCCAGCCATAAACATCCCCATTATTGAGGACGATGATGACATGTCTAAACCCAGCTGCGAGGCCTGTGACTACTGTTCCATCTGGAGGGAAATCCTGTACAGATACGGGTCTCCCCTCCGCTACGCCCTCGGGAGTGCCGCAGTTATATACCCGTGTTGCTTGACCCTCTTCATCCCCAACAGCCAGGATTGTGGTATCCCACGTGCAGGCGGCGTACATGACAGGACCCGTGGTGGCGGGACTCGACAGGAAGAGCTCCCGAAAGATGGGACGAATATCCCCTTCTTCCTCTCCGCCCTCCAAGATTCCACAGCAGCCATTAGCGTGATAGCCGCTCCAATAGGCCCTTCCCGATGCTGTGACGAGGACTGTATGATTGCCACCAGCCGCGACCTGAGTAATGGGGTCATCTTGGGGAACGTGGCAAAACTGGACTTGCTTGGGTACGGAAACATCTTGCTTGTGGCCTAAGCCTAGCTGGCCTGAGCCGTTCGATCCCAATGCGAAAAGGCCGTCCATAACCAACTCGCATAAGCCCAAGCTTAAGCCTTGCTGTTTGTTGATATATACCTACTAAGTCGGTGGTACTGATATATATGCTGATATATAATCTGTAGGTACTTGCTGGCTCAGGTAGGTTAGTACTTCGCAGGTACCTACCTAGGTATCTTCGCTGAGAGTTAGGTAGGTGGTGGGTACGGAGTCCGAGAGGGCTAACTGTCCAAAATCAATTTTAGTGATATGTGTACACCTGTACATGGCTTAAACGGGACTAGCGAGGGGCACTAGGGCCGCTAGTAGCTATACTGGGTACAGGCTCTACTTAGCCACCTGATCTAGCCACTTAGCCACTAGGCCACCTAGCCACCTAACCACCTAGCCACAGGCTACCTAGCTACAGGCTATTTAGATACCTAGCTATAGGCTACTTAGATACCTAGCTATAGGCTACTTAGGTACCTAGCTATAGGCTATTTAAATACTTAGCTATAAGCTATTTAAATATTTAATTTTAAATTATTTAAATACTTAGTTATAAACTATTTAGCTATTTAATTATTTAGCTATAAATTATTTAAATATTTAATTATAAACTATTTAATTATTTAATTATTTAATTATTTAATTATTTAATTATTTAATTATTTAATTATTTAATTATTTAATTAAATAATTAAATAAATAATTTATAATTAAATATTTAAATAATTTATAATTAAATATTTAAATAATTTATAGCTAAATAATTAAATAGCTAAATAGTTTATAATTAAATATTTAAATAGCTTATAATTAAATATTTAAATAGCTTATAGCTAAATACCTAGGTAGCCTATAGCTAAATATTTAAATAGCTTATAGCTAGGTATTTAAATAACCTATAGCTAGGTACCTAGGTAGCCTATAGCTAGGTACCTAAATAGCCTGTAGCTAGGTACCTAGGTAGCTTATAGCTATGATACGGACTAACGAGGGGTCTCGGAGAGACCCTCCTCTAGAGTCTGTATCTTCCACTAGTCCCTATGTAGATTAGATAGGTAGAGTGGAGACGTGGTCTCCACTCTTGGCCCTACTAGGGTCTCTCCTCCACGGAGAGCCCTGCAGGGCCTCCTCTCTGAATCTACATCTTCTATTCGACTCAAACACTACTCTTTACTAGTATCGTACTACACCCTATGGTATACTGTACTAAGCTAGGTATTTAAATAACCTATAGCTAGGTACCTAGGTAGCCTATAGCTAGGTACCTAAATAGCCTGTAGCTAGGTACCTAGGTAGCTTATAGCTAGGTACCTAAATAGCCTGTAGCTAGGTACCTAGGTAGCTTATAGCTAGGTACCTAAATAGCCTGTAGCTAGGTACCTAGGTAGCCTATAGCTAGGTACCTAGGTAGCCTATAGCTAGGTACCTAGGTAGCCTATAGCTAGGTACCTAAGTAGCCTATAGCTAGGTACCTAATAAGTAGTATAGCTTTAACAGTTTATATTACTATTAGTATACTGTATACATACCCTACGCAATGTGCTTATTTGCAGCACTAGGGTGTACGTAACAACCTAAAAATTGATTTTGGACAGTTACCCCTCTGGGACTCCTTAGGTGGGTACCTGACCTACTCCACTTTTGCATTCTAGCTCATCAGCCACAGCTCCGTAATTTTTCCGAGGCCTGATCTGATCTAGTCTCTGTGTCCGGTCCGGACCAACTAAAAGTTTCTTGGGGTTTAAAAAGATCTTTTCCTCTCTCGTCACTTCTTAATTTTTCCTACCTACCTACCTACCACCACGACCACAGGTCCTCCTACTATTGCCTACTTGCCCACTCCCGTCCGAGGAGATGCGCATGCAGGTCATTGGGGAGACGGTCGGGCCACTTGTCGAATGATGCGACGCGTTCGCCTATATCATCCATCCTACGTCTGCGATTGCGCGTAGATCGAAACTCGCTCCCGTTGTCTGTTGCGGTCATCGATCCCCAGCAACGTAGGCACAAGTATCACGGGCCATGGCCTCGACGCGATTGATGGGCGTTCCGCCTGAGATGGAGAACTTCATCATTGGAATCATCGGGATGGGCGACATGGGAAAGATGTACGCCCGGCGGCTCAATGATGCTGGTTGGAAGTAAGCCGCCCAGAACACGCACTGGCTGGTACATACAGATAGCCCGTCTACTTCGTAGGCGTCTGCCATCGGATTCTTTCTTGGTGAGTCCCTCTCGTTGTCGCCCTTGCATCCATCGCCTCCCCTCGCAGATGATGACTTGAGTGCATTTGGCTCGAGCATCGCCCTCGGCCCCGTTGGATCGGCCATTCTGGCTCCCGACATGGCAGTTGGCTTTCCATGATGTTAATTCTCAGCTACCTAAACAAATTTGTCTGAAGCAATCCCATAGCCTCCTCTTCGCTTGCCTTGTGGTCGTCGACCGGAATGCTAATGGAATATATTGCAGATTTGTGATCCGTGTAGAAAAGCGAACACGCCCGCTCATGTCGAGATGCTAACACGATATGCGGTTAGGGTGAAGGCCTGCGATAGAGAAGAGCAATATGAAGATCTGCGTGAAGAATTTGCGAGCAGGGTGAATATTTGTAGCTACCTAGTCTCACAGCGAAACTATGCTGAGAATCGTTTAGACCAATATACAAATTCTCCGAAATGGTCACCTGGTATCCCGAGCGAGTGACTACATCATCTACAGCGTGGAAGCTGCGAGTATTGGCCGTGTCGTTGCCGAGTATGGTCCTTGTATGCATATTGAGCCTCACGAGAGTTGTCGTATATTTACGGACGTGACTAAACGTTGAACCTAGCGACAAAACAGAATGCCATTGTGGGCGGTCAGACATCCTGCAAGGACCCCGAGATCAAAGCGTTCGAGGATCACCTACCCCCAGACGTAGACATCGTGTCCTGTCATTCGCTCCACGGCCCCAAAGTCGATAGCAAAGACCAGCCCTTAGTATGCTCTCTCTATTCACTCCCCAACCCCAGCGCGGCCCAACATCTAATAAACATGAATGCAAGGTTCTTATCAAACATCGTGCTTCCGACGAGTCGTTCGCCAAAGTCGAGACCGTCCTCAGATGTCTACAGTCTCAGCACGTGTATCTCACCGCCCATGACCACGATCGGATCACAGCAGATACCCAAGCCGTGACCCACGCCGCTTTCCTCAGCATGGGCAAGGCATGGCACTCTTCGCGGCAGTTCCCTTGGGAGGGCGCACGTTACGTCGGCGGGATCGAGAACGTCAAGATCAACCTGACAATGCGCATCTACAGCCAGAAATGGCACGTATACGCCGGTCTAGCGATCCTCAACCCGGAAGCACGGAAGCAGATCAACCAGTACGCCAAGTCGGTGACGGAGCTCTACAAACTGATGCTGGGCGGCCACCGGGCCGAGCTTCGCGAGCGCGTCCTGCAGGCCAAGGAGAAGGTCTTCGGATCCGGCGAGAAGCTCAAGTGGGCCGACAAGCCGCTGCTCCGCGACGCCGTGCTCGACCAGTTCAGCCTGGGCCAGCGGGCCGCCGCCGACCTCGCGCCGCTGCCCAACAGCCACCTCAGCCTGCTCGCCATGGTGGACTGCTGGAGCGCGCTGGGCATCGTGCCGTACGACCACATGCTCTGCAGCACGCCGCTGTTCCGGCTCTGGCTCGGCGTGACGGAGAACCTGTTCCGCAGCCCGGCGCGGCTCGACGAGGCGCTGCGCGTCGCCATCGAGGACGACACCTTCCGCAGCGAGGACCTCGAGTTCACGTTCGCGGCGCGCGGGTGGGCCGAGTGCGTCGGCCTCGGCCACTTCGAGACCTGGAAGGAGAGGTTCGTCGACACGCAGCGCTTCTTCGAGCCGAGGTTCGTCGAGGCCGTCGAGGTTGGGAACAGGATGGTCAAGGCCGTGCTGGAGAGTAACTGAGGCTTTGATTTTGGATGGTCTCACCTACTTACTTACTCATATACTTACTTACTTACTTGTCTTGCCATGGACAGGCGAGCAGAGTTGTGGGGGACTCGATTTGTATAAATCTGCGATGAGATGGCTATAGGGGACGTGAGACCACGGGCTTCGTGGTCAAGGAGGCGGTATTTGTCGTTCAAACTATCACGAGCTCTGATAGTGGACGCATTTGTTGAGTACGATTTGTGAAGAATAGGGGGGGAGAGAGACACCAGTAGTATAAATCCCATCAGCATAGTTAAATCGATCCAATGATGGATATGGACAGCCGATGGGAGCAGTATCAGTACCGGTCTGTCCCGCTACCAGTGATTTTTTCCTAATGAGTGTGAAATACTAGTACATATATATGCCAGTTTAGGAAACTTCACTTGTTCCCAAAAGTCCTACGCTACGCTTGGACAATATGAACAACAAACAGCACCTTATACTTTTTGTCGAGGTGCGTTTGAAAAAATTTAACGGAGGAGAAATGATTAGAAACCCGAAAATCCTAATACCATCCATAATACGCGCCCCATTCCCATTCCTATTCCCATTCCCAAACCCAGCTCCATGCTCTTCCGCACCAGCCAGTTGACAACCAACCAACCAGCCAACTAACTCACCAACTAACTCACTCACTGCGTCCCAAGCAGCTCGTCGGCGATCGCCATCCCCGCGGCGCGGCCGGAGAAGATGCAGCCGCCGAGGAAGGTGCCCTCGAGCGAGTTATACCCGTGGACGCCGCCGCCGCCGAAGCCGGCGACCTCGCCGGCGGCGTAGAGGCCCGGGAACGGGCTGCCGTCGGCCTTCATGACGTTGCTCTGCAGGTTCGTCTCGATGCCGCCGAGCGTCTTGCGCGTGAGCAGGTTCATGCGCACGGCGATGAGGGGCCCGTATTTCGGGTCCAGGAGCCGGTGAAGGGGCGCGATGCGACTTCTGCTGTCGGGGAAGTACTGCATGCAAGGCAAAAAACGGGAAAATGTCAGCTGTTTGGCCCGCCCTGCGCGCGAGAATGGATGGGGAAGGTGGTTTTGGGAAGGGAAGGGAAGGCTGTTGGAGAGCTTGCTTGCCAGAGCGCATGGTTCTGGCCATGCTATAGAGCGAGGGATCATTGCTTGGATAGCGAGTAGCTTGGCTTAAGAAGAGGAATAAAGTAAAATCGGGAAAATAATGTACTCACGTTGCGCCCGTTGCGGACGAGCATGATCTGCGCGTCCTTGCAGTACTTATTCAGGACCTGGCCGTCGCGGGTCTCGACCGTCTCGCGCACGCTGTCGTAGTCGAGCTCGGGCCCGGAGACGGAGCGCGCGAGCTCGTTCATGCCGGCGACGAGGTCGGCGAGGTTGTCGCGCACGACGAAGTCCTTGCCGTGCTTCTGGAAGTTCTGGACGGGCACGGTGCCCTTGGAGCTGAAGACGCGGCTGACGAGGAGCTGCCAGATGCTCTTGCCCGTCAGGTCCGGGTTCTGCTCGGACCCGGACAGCGCGAACTCGCGCGCGATGATGGCCTGGTCGAGTATGAACCACGTGTAGTCGTGGCCCGTGCCGCAGATGTGCTTCAGCGTCGCGAGCGTGTCGCTCCCCGGGTACAGGAAGGGGGGCAGCCGCTTGCCCGTGGCGTCGAGCCAGAGGGAGGACGGCGCCGGGAGCACGCGGATGCCGTGGCTTGGCCAGATCGGGTTCCAGTTCTGGAGACCTTCTGTGTAATGCCACACTGTAGCCCTCAGGGGTTAGTAGAGTGTTTGCACACAACTCTCTGAAGGTCACGGAGGACAAGGGCGACGACTCTGGAAATTAAACAAACGACTTACTCCTGTCCCGATTGATGACGTGCGCCCCAGCCGACTCGGCAATATCTATCATCCGGCCATCGACGTGAGCCGGGACGCCGACGACAAAGTTCTCGGGCACCTTCGGGCCCAGCCGATCCAAGGGCCAGGCCTTCTTGACGGCCTCGACGTTGCCCCCGATGCCGCCGGTGGCTATGACGACGGCGGAGCCGCGCAGCTCGAACGTGTCGACGGTCTTCCGCGAAGAACTGACGCCCCTCTCCACGGGGTCCTCCTCCAGCACGCGCCCGCGCACGCCCGCGGCCCTCCCGTCCTCGTCGACGAGCAGCTCGTCCACGACGTGGCGGAAGCGGAACTCGACGAGCCCCTTCTTCTCCGCGGCGCGCACGGGCTCGAGGAAGACGCGCACGACCTCCGGGCCGGCGCCCCACGTGACGTGGAACCGGGGCACCGAGTTCCCGTGGCCGTCGGCGCGGCCGTCGCCGCGCTCGGCCCAGCCGACGTTCATGAGGAAGCCGGCGCCGCGCGCCTTGAGGTAGCGCTCCATGCCGTCGACGGCGAAGTCGACGAAGGCCTCGGCCCAGCGCCGCGGCCAGTGGTCGTCGCGCTCGCGGTCGAAGCCCGCGGACCCGAGCCAGTCCCGCAGCGCCAGCTCGCGGCTGTCCTTGATGCCCATGCGCCGCTGCTCGGCCGAGTCGACGCAGAAGATGCCGCCGAGCGACCAGAAGGCCTGGCCGCCGAGGCTCTGCTCGCCCTCCTGGTCCACGAACACGACGGGCACGCCGCGCTGCGTGAGCTCGAAGGCGGCCACGAGACCTGCCAGGCCCGCGCCTACGATCACCACGGGTGACTTCTTGTCTGGAGTCGTCTCCGTCATTGCCGCTGTTGCTGTCGTCGCTATTTTGATCCCGGTACAAGATTGATGATGTGTAGGTGATCCCGGACGCAGCAGACCATTGGTGGGCTGAGTGGATGGAAGGGATGATACGATCGATGTGCTCTTGATTGAGGGCGGATTTGAGTCTATCTATCTATCTAAGCGAAGCTCCCGTCCGTCGTCTAGGTTGTTCCTCGGTTGAGGGTTAGGTAAGGTAGGTATTTTACATAAAGAACTACATGTATGTACTTCGTATGTATCCATGTGCTGCTGTCTAACACGCGACTTCGATTGGCCGTGGTTCGATCGATGGAAAGAAGAACGATGGGATGAGCCGAGGCAAGTACCCCACACATAGCCGAATCATGTCCTTATACCTTTATTGTTGATAAGAACAAGGGTTCTCGGTAGACTTGTCTTGGGTGTGTGATTTATTCAATTAGCAGGGTTTGATTGGATCAGACAGACGCGCGAGTCCTGCTGTGTGCTAATTGGGGTAGCTTTTGCCTGAGGATGACGAAGTATAGGTATGATAATAGATACCTAGTACGAAAGTGCTCGTATTAGTGACTCTTGTATGTTAGTCGCGGACTCGGCTACTCGTCACAAGCTTCAGTGTTTGTTGGGATGGAAATGCGAAATAGGAAATGTTAAAGAGAAATTAGAAAAGCATTCATTAGTTAGTAAGTAAGATGAGCATCGAGTTCTACGTTTGAAGTCCTGAATCCAAGAGATGTTTCGTGCTACTTTTCAAAGATACCTACCCAACGCGAAGATCAGTCAAGCAAGTCTTAGTCTTAATATCTAAGGTTGTCAAAGTTATCGTTATTTACGATGGCAATGAAAAAGAAAAACTGGTCCGCTACCGATCACAGGCCATTCATCTTCTACATTACCCCCTCCGTCAATCAATAGCCCCTCTTCCTGCTCACTTGATTCACAAAGTCGGTTCTGCCCTCGCTGAGCACCTCGAGGTTGATGTCCAGGATAGCCAGCAGCCGCTCGTAGTAGCTGTCCGAGTGCCCGCTCACATGCGGCGTGATGATGACGTCCTTCTGCTTCCAGAGCGGGTGGTCCTTGGGCAGGGGTTCGGGGTCCGTGACGTCGAGGGCGGCGCCGCGGATCCAGCCCTCGTCGAGCGCCGTGATCAGGTCGTCGGTCACGATGGTCGGCCCGCGCCCGATGTTGGTGACGTACGTCTTCCTCGCGGCGAGGAGCTTGAACTGCGCGGCGCCGAGCATGCCCTGGGTCTGCGGCGTGAGCGGCACGGCGACGAGGAGGAGGTCGAGCCCGCTGCTGAGGAACTCGGCTAGTTCGGGGGCCGTCGTGCCCGAGAACCATCTCGTCGGCAGCGTGCCCTCCGGGTCACCCAACCCGGGCGGGTGATACGAGTGGTCGCGCCGCGATTCAGGAGTCGGCCGCGGCCGGTTCGTGTAGGCGTAGACTTCCATGCCCATTGCCGTCGCCACGCGGGCTACCTGCCGACCGATGCTCCCGTAGCCGAGGATACCGCTAGAAGACGGAGGAATTGATTAGCTCGGTTCAGCAAGACGTTTTATAGAAAGTGTTCCGACTTTTTCTCTCATCCCCGAATCGAGCTTGGAAATAAGATCATCGCGAGGGATGCATAAGTATAGTATTGGTGGATGGGTCGGATGTTGGTTTGGCTTACACCCTCTGAGTAACGACGTCTTGCATACGCATCCCGCCGAGTTCACGCTCCCAATTTCCATCTCGCATGTTATTCAGATAGTGAGGGACTAGATTAGAGGCAGGTTAGACAGCATTCATACAATTGCTCAATGCGTCGCACACTCCGGGGTGAGAGGGAGAGAGAGAGAGAGAGAGAGAGAGAGAGAGGGAGAGACTGACTGCGGTGTTGGTAGGCAAGATAGGTACATATCACCCACTCAGAGATAGGTGGACTGGATGAAGCATAGTTAGTCTCAGCTCATGGAAACTTGAATGCGCATCTTCATCTTGCTCCTCTTATCTTCTTATTCCGAACATCATCGATCTTAGTAGACGTTACCGAGGTATCGAATGACCGAATGCCCTGGTTCATCTCACAGCAGACAAAGGAACGAATGACACGAGCGGTGAGATCAAGGTTTTCGTTTCTTACCCAGCAACGCCATTTGCCGAGCAAAACGGGATCTTGGTGTCCTTGAATAGCGGATTCTCGAGGACGTAGTTGGCACCGGCGCTCTGCAACTGCACGAGCTGCATCTTCGGGGCCTGCTCGATGGTGGGGAGATGAGGACCCGTCAAGACAACCGTCACCGTCGCCCAGTCCTCGTCCGACGGACCCGGTATGGAAGCCGCCGTGTCCCTCCACGGGTTGAAGCGTGAGTGCACGACCTGTAGCCCCGGGAACTTCCTATGCAGGCGCTCTAGATATCCATCTGGCAGGTCTTCAGGAGCTAGGATTAGTAGCTTATGGCCCTGCAGGTCCTTGTTTGGCGTCGCCATATCCGCGCGGCTTTGCGATTCCGAGGTGTTTCCGGTGATGATGTTGCCCATTGTCTCTTCTCTGCTCTATTTATCTAGGTATCTCTTGCCTTTTCTTTCTTCTTAGCCAAGGCCGGATAACGTGAGGCAAGCCGCCGATGACTAACTAAAGCAGTGTACCCCGTGCCTAGATCGAGATAAATGAGGAGATCGAGCTAAACCGGTTTCTGCAATTCCTGTGGGACGGTGATACAAGTCACTCCTCAGATACTATATGGAAGAAAATTCATACCTTTAGTTCACGATCTTGGAAATGTTAACCAACGAGCTAGTTATGGAAGAAGCACGAACTTAATATGTCAGTTCAATAAAACAGTTAATGCAAATATAGTAGTTAGATTGCGCGTGCTTAGGCATGTCAGTAGCAGGTGTACTTGAAAGCATGTAACCTTCGTAGTTTAGCTCCGAGAAGGAAAGAGAAAAAAAAAAAACCGGGATGGATGAGATGAGTATCAATGGCGCCACGAGCAGGCATCGATTGCGCAATTGCATTTCTCATACCTAGTTGCTCATCATCCCCGCGTCCAAAGTAAAGTGTGAAACGTGAAATCATGCGAGTAATATACCTAATTAATTAATGAAGGGATTCATAGACGGCAGTATAGTGATTTCAGAGATGTGCACATGTCACCTGCTCCGGGCGCCTCAGATGTTGACTCGGCGACGACACACCTATCGATCAATACGGCTAGGACCGGAGAGAATGAAATATAACAGTCTGGCGAACGGCTACTGGCGATATAGAGGAAACCGCGAAAATGATGGGGTGGTCGTGAGATATTCAATCTTCAGTACTGCTAAGGGGGCTGCTGCGAGCAAGTCGAAGAATGCGAACGTCAGGGCTTTACATAGAGTGAGTGCATTGCTGCCGCGGGCCCAACAGTTATCCCAGGTTGAGCGCAAGGATCACCAGATCTATATCTTTCGTCGTGTTCCGCAAGGGCTGCGTAGGTCTATTTAGATGCTAGAACCTACGGATGGCAGAACCCAACAACATCATCATCCATCATTGCCATCACTAGAGATAGCTCTTAGAAATTCGCCCACAAGTATTTCTGACCTTCCCAAGATTCCTCGCCGCTTGCGATGATCTGGTTAGCGGGAAGAGTAAAGCCGTAATTTCCCGTGTCTCGGAGTTCGATGGCCCAACTATCATTCGACGGGTTAGTCACCTCTTCGTGTCCTTATCATACAGCCTCTCTATCGCAACGTGAGAGGAGGTTTTAGGACTTACGCGAGCTCTGCTACGGTTACGTCGGTGAAGTAGTCATTACTGCCGCCGTTTGTAGCATACAGGGTAGGGCACGTTGCTCCAGTCGTGAACCGGGTGCCGTGGATCTTGGCTATGGCCGCTCCGGTGTTCTTGGCCAGCGTATCCTGCCTGGACTGATTGGGCGACTTTGCGGAGCAGGAGTAGCCGTAGGGGCTAAAGGATTTGTTTGACGTTAGCCTGCACATATGTATGAGTATCGCGGGGATGACGCACGTCAGGATATATTGCCCATAGCTATGCCAGTCAATGTAGAGCTTGATGCCCTTGCCGGCTCCAAGCTTATCTCCAAATGCTGCAGCGTCTTGTCAGCACATATAGAGATTAGTTTCTTGAACTTATCATAATCTTACTTCGGATGCCGGTATTCTCTGGCGTGTCGCCGGGCGCCACTCCACGATAACTGTAGTCACTGTTTAGCCATCGCACGTCCAAGATAGTCTCAAGTGTAGCCTTTCATTCCATTTTCGTGATAAGAAGACACAAGCTTCTTAGTGTTTATAGAAATAAGGGGCTTACGTCTCTGGTACTCTTAGTTAGCGACATTTACACAATTAGACCGAGGTGGAAACAAAAATCCATGAGATACCAAACACTATCATGTAAACAATTGACTAACCTGAGCCTGGGCTTGTTGAGGAGCCGCTGCCCTCCCATTTATAAGGCCAATTTCGATTGATATCCGTACCAACCGAGCTAGTTCCAGAACGCGGCTGTCGATTCTTGCGCCATAGACGAGTTGATGTCTGTGTGTAGACAAATCCTGTTCATTCAGAATGCTTAATATTGAGCTCATCACTCGCATGTTGGCAATGCCTACCATCGGGGTTGACAATTGGCAGGATGTAAAAGTCATAGTTGTCCAGGACAGCCTTGACGGCAGTATCGTTGCCGTAGTTGTTGATTAGTTGATACGTAATGTATTCAACAGTCTGCGCCTAGTGTTAGGCCGTGTAGCTCAAAGAGAGAACAAGGCTGGTCTGACCATTGAAGTAATCCATTCTCGAGCGTGGACATTGCCGTGGTAGTAGATGGCAGGCTTGGAGCCTTTACCACCAGCTCCCCAGAGATGAATTCCTTGAATTGTTCTCCCTTCATAGGATGTGCCGGCGGTGATCAGCTCCGAATTGGAAGGGAACGCGGCCTGTAGGCTCTTCAAGTACGTCAGATGATCAGCATACGGGTGATATGCGCTGAACCATGAGAAGCTCGGCAGAGCAGCGGCAGCCTTAGCATTGGTGCCTGGCACGCTCGGTTCCAATCCTAGGCCTCATTCAGTTCACTTGGTGTAAGAAAGCTCGTAGCGCATTGACTGACTGACCTGGGAATGGCTGCAGCTCTCCTTCCAGGGCAATATTCGCTCCAAGATCCTCTGATAGCGTCTCGACTTCGTAGTTGAGAGAATTGAATGCATCGAGGCTCTCAGGAGGAACAGCAACATCAAAGTGCTGCCTATCAACATGTCCATGGTTGCAAGAGAGCTCAATCGCAGACAAAGACTCGAGTTGGGCCTCCATTTCTGCAGCGTCGCCGTCCGCTACGACGCGGAAGACCTTGTAGCCATGGTATGTCTGCCGGCCCTGCCTGTCAACTTGGACACCAAGGGCCAGAGGCGCAAGGAATAGGACTGCACGGAGAAATCTCATACTGTCACGCGTGAGAGTAAGATGATGGATGGATCGATGCTAAGAACACGGCTAGATAGATGTCTTGCTCTACGATTCTGTCTCCTATTTGTACACAATATAGCCTGCTCGTGTTAGTCGAAATGACCATGACAGGGTAGCACTGCTCTTCTCACATACCCCATTGGGCAGGTCCGTCCCACGGTCCATCGCAGATCATCTGCGATAAGTTTACCTGTGTTTCTCTGGTGTCACCATGGGGACTTATCTTCGACGTTCTAGGCGCGACACCTCAACGTTGGAAAGTGTCTCGACCATGATCCACAATCATGCGCGCTGCACGGCTATTAACTCTGTGCCTCTTGCCAGATTTTACGGACGTTTTATACATCGTTGCAGAGATGGCAGCCGTTATGAGAGAACATGCAAACTATACTGCTTCGCTGTCGAAATCGGGACGGGTCGAATGCCCCAGAGCGATGCCAAAAGCTGCTAGAACGACATAGGCTCGGTGTCGAGGTAATTAATTCCCGTCCATTAAGACCCAAGCATTTTAGCCTGCCGTATCGTGTATACCATCGGGTGAGCGACTTGGAGATAACCACGGCGAAGGCTGGGCGATATTGTTCAAGTCATGTACGTGGTGGACTTGGCCTGGACTTGGCGATGAGAACGACTCCAACAGGCAGTTCGAAGAGATTCGCACCGTTCCCCCAAGTCCACGAGCTTCCTCAACGGGTGTAAAGCGACAGCTATAGACGCCACCTAGTCTGCCTCTCGTATGCCATCATGGCCGGTATGATTGACGGCACCGTCACATAATCAACCAGCCATCGAGGAGTCATTGCTGCTTTTACCGGTAGCATTTTACTGTTGCTGGATGAGGATTGGAGCTCTGTAAAAGTATTGGTTTCGCGGCATGCGGGATGGTTGATGATGAAACCACGCACGCTGCTTCACTGAAAATGAGTTTTCGGGGTTGTATTGCCTGCATCTCTTTCGTTATATTATGTACGGCGCATCCGGACCAGACCTTCTAGTCCGTCCAGAGTATCGTAGAATGAGTAAAGGAGAAAGAAAGAGAGAGAAAAGTGAGTCGAGGTAATTTTTATCTCATCTTCAGGACGCTTCGATCAAAGATACTTAGCATACGAACAGGTAGGGAGGACCCAGTTACCGGGAGGTAGGCATTCCAAGTTGAGTTGCTAAGACTTGATGGGATAATAAGGGGTCAAGTGTTGTGGATACTATTGTACCAATGAGTTAAGCAGTTTCGCGTTAGTGTAGAGTTAAACACTTACCCCTAGTGGAAGATTACCTGTCTAGTCAGTTTGAGGTGCTGGAAGGAGAAGGAAGACGATTTCGTCGCATGGAATTTCCAACTTAGCATCGATGAAGGGTAGTAAATTAATTAGTAATGATACTGTAGACTTTGGGATGCAATTGACGTGATCCAAATGCATGATATTTTGGCCTAGGTAGCAGATTGTAATACTTTTGGGTACTTCGTACGAAGTTCATAATGCTGGCAGCCTGGTATTGGGCACTGTCGGACATTTGAAAGCACTAGGTTAGCTACTTCAATATTTCGTAGCTGGTTATGTGCACATAGACTATCGTGGACTTGTTGGCTTGCTTGCTTACCTCTTACATATTCCTACCAATCCACCTACTTCTCTTACTTACTACACCATTGGCTGTTTCATGGATTTCCCTTCGTGAACATAGTATTGCTAGTACCTGCCTGGTTTATCTCCTCAGGGCACTTCGTAAATGTCAAGGAATTGGAGCTGACAATTGCGGTTAGGCGAGTGACCAGCTGGTATCCAGCGCTAGATACGAATGTAGTGACCCCGGGAATGAGAACGGGACCGCTAAGCGCTCACCATAAGGTACTTCGTAGTGCGTTTCAACGACGATCCTGTCCGGCTTACACTAACCTAATAAGAAGTCCCATGCTCTATCTAACTGCCTTCAAGAAAAAAGAAAAGGCTTCATTCGCATGGGATCCCCAAGTCAAGAGCCATGTGCTAGGTATATGATCTGAACTGCTTCGAACACTCCTTGTCTATTTGCCTCAATCTCGGTTAGATGAGCGGTTATGAAGCCTTTATTAGACGTCTGTGCAGCTTCGAATTTGGCCGCTCTCATGGTCTGTCCAATGGCATCGGTATGAGGCTGTCGTGAAAACGAGAAACGCCGCGTAGGGATATTCACTAGATCTTGGCCCTCGCTTTGGTCATAGACTCATAGACCATGATCGATCACATGGATGCTCTCAGCTTCAAGATGATCACCGTCGTCGGCCATCTTCGGCTCCTTAACCCCGCGCCAGGCCGAAAACGACAAGTGAAAAAGGACGAGCAGGCCAATCGGGCGGGTGCTGCGACAGATGCTGTTTCATGAAGCCGAAAGCTGCACCCCATCCCCTTTGACAGGCCTCTTCGAAACTCTAGCTCCCCATTCGTCCCGTCCCTGGCAAACCTGTCATCGCCATACCCACGAGTCTACGACGGCGCCAATGCCTCGCCGGCGCACATGGCAGCGCCATGGATGAGTTTCGCCCACTCTGCGGCCTTGAAACTTGCCAAAACAGACTCATTTGGCCCAGGGAGCCATGGGCGGCGCTTCGTCGGAGTCCCAGGGGCGGCAGCCTGTGCACCGCTGGCTGGAGTACATAAGGCCTCATCGCCCGAATGAAGTCGGGAAACGGGCCTCACGATACTCACTTCTTGCGCACTCTGCTGGGCTAGGCTGTCCTTCCTTTCTTCTCCCTTCTCTTCGCCCTTTCGTTCGTTCTTGCTACCGCCGGTCGGTATTTTCTTCATTCATTTATTCATTCGGCCTAGTTCTAGTCCGCTTCACTCCCTTCGTGATTCCATCATCGTCATCATCCGCATTCCAGTGTCCGCACATACAAAATGAGTCTCCTGTGGTTTGTTTCGCTGGTGTCTTTGGCCGCGGCATCGCCTGTGCCGCTTTCGAATCTGCATCGTCGAGCAGTTACAGAGCTGAATCAGGCAGCCTTCGAGGAAGCCCAGCAACCCGACACCAGCGCGACCAAGGCCTTTGCCGGGACCCTCATCAAAGTGAGCCTATTTACCCCATAGGAATACAGCTCTAGTGACCACGGCGACTAACTGGTGTTGGCAGACGGCGGATAATCGGTGCCTATTTGTCGACGAGCTTTCGGGCGACTTTAGAGCAAATCTCACGCCAATTCAGATCGCCGATTGTGGCTCTACCAGTGGTCAGAACTGGGACGTGATTACCAATGGCAAACACAACAATGCGCCCAACTCAGTGCTCATCGTCAGCACTCTGGTTAGTGTGAAACCCGCCTGCTTGTAGGGATCATGCCTGACAAATGATATCCAGACGAATGCTTGTTTCAACTTCGACCCCAGACGACCTGCGGGGAACCAAGCTATTCTATTTAGTTGTGGAGGACGCGCTGATGGTGGCGGAGAGGTGACCAACTCTCAGCTGTTCCCTTTTAACGGAGGTGCCGGTCCTCTCTCTTTCTCGCCCGAGAATGAGCCCGACACCTGCTTCACTGTTACAAATGATGTCATTGATGCTGCTCCATGTCGAGCTGGAGACTTGAGCCAGCTCTTCACTTTCGGCGATGCCTTGTCCCTTCAAACCTCAGTAGAGGCAACGCAAGCGACCACACCCGTGACTACGACGCCGATACCTACAACGACGACTCTAGATCAAAAGACTACGACCACATCCGCCAGCCGCCAAGCAACGGTCACCTCTGCAGCGGGTAGCGCCGTTGCTGGGGGGATACCGAATCCCACCGAGGCTGTCCCCGTATCCGGCGCCGGGGGCGTGTTGCAGCCAACAGCTGTTGCTGAATCGCACCAGCGAGACGATGGTGCAACTCGAGCATTCAGCTCTGTCAGCATCCAGGCGCCTGACGGACGCTGTCTCTTTATTGACCCAACCGCCGGAGATTTCCGTGAAAACCTTATCCCGGTATCCTTGGTGCGCTGCGCAGGGACACCCAATGAAAAGTTTGACATCATCACGGCTGGGAAACATAACAACGCCGAGAACTCGGCGCTCATAGTGAGCAGTCTGGTAAGCCCCATATGCTGCTTTTTCCATGGATTTCAGGACAGCATGCTAACACCTATCAAGATGAATGGCTGCATAAGCTTTGATTCTCGCCGTGCGTCTGGTGACACCGTCAACATATTTTCTTGCGGCGGTAGAGCAGACGGAGGTTAGTCATACACGCTATCCTTCTTGTCTCCAGTGATGCTAACGGTGCTTTAGAGGGCGAGACCAACAGCGGTCAGCTAGTTCCTTTTACGGGAGGGACTCAGCTAATTCTTGCACCGGAGAGCGAGCGGAATGCGACGTGCCTTGTGCCCGGGAATAACCGCCTTGACTCGGCTCCTTGCGCAGGCGGTAACTCGCAAGCTTTCACGATAAAGACGTGATGCATGATGCGAAGCCAGATTCTAGATGGACGAAGCAACTTGGGCACGTTTTTGTCTTTTTACAGAGTCACTGCTTTTTTGTGATCTCAACTGTACATCATTCTCTTTCGCCAGCCGCCATTGCCATGTGTATACTTTACTTAGCCAATTCAAGTTGCGGAGTGTATCAATACAAAGCTGGAACTGCCTAGCCTCACGACAGTAAAGAGTTTTATATTCTCGTTCCAAAAACTAACAGAACCCCTCGCTACCAAGGTCCGAGTTCTGTGAGCAGCGAACTAGAAGCGGACTAAGGGGGCGAACTGCGGGAGAAGAGTACACGAGAACATATCAACCAAGGATAACGGCTTAGGGAAATCCCCGATTATTCGTTTTCAAGGCCTGTTGAGTGCCGTCTATCACCATCGAGTCTCGGCTTCATGTTCTGCTTCGCGCTAAGGAAGTTCAGGGGTGGGTATAAGGTAAAACACTCTGATTATCCCTTTTGTGTTATAGGATCACAGTCACTGTGCCTTCCGGAAATGGCTCTCTCAGCCTAGTTATTCTAGAAATGACAGTAGCCCGCGACTTGATGGTATTCGGCATAGTATCAGTCGTCCGCGAACCGGCTGGTCATCCCTCTCAATTTAGGCACCACGAAACCGAGGACGCTTTCTTAGATTGAAAAGGTCGTCGGGGCTAGGTGGCTAGTTCAGACGTTTAAATTCCTTGCTCAAGATCCAGCTCGTCCCCGACATAGAGAGTGCGTTCAAAAGGGGGTAAGAAGAATAGATCTCGTAGAACAAGCACTACGCCAAGAGCAGGTCCTGGGGACAAACCCCCAGCCCCTTGAAGTCTACTGTGGTAGGTACTTCAACAAATTGAAAATTGGTTCATCGACATCCATTTGGATAAAGAGAAAATGGCACTCTACCTGGAGTTTCTCGGGCTGGCCGACGAAAAGTACTACCTCAAGCACTGCCATTACAATACTTTCAGCTGGAACCTGAAATACGACGAACTGGTCAAGCGCGGCCAGTACATACGAGACTATGAGTACTACAAATCGGCGTTTAAGGTTGATGAAACTGGTGAAGTATCCTCACTTCTGTGGAAGCACGACAAGTCGACACCCGAGGGTGAACTATTCTGCAAGTCATGGGACGTAAAAGAATCCTGATCATTTGAACATTGTCAAGGGAAAGGCATTTGAGGCGATAAGTTTTGACAAGATATTAATAGTCTGAAGATTGCTATCTTTTAATACTACTTTAATCGACCTACGCATTCTTGACACCTGGTGCAGCAGCAGCCAAGAGCTTGTCAAACAGGGGAGTACCAAGACCCGTAACAGGATCCCATCCAGCAGTGGCATTCCAACGAGCACCGTTACGTCCAAAAGCAGAGTTACTAGTGCAGCCGCTGCCGTAACCACTTGTAATGTCGGTGAAAGCGTTGGCGTTGGAATAGAGGAAGGGGTTCAGGAATCCCAGGGGGGCCAAGCCCTGGCTCTTTCGGGCCGCGTTGAGCAAAGCAACCACGCCGGCAAATGTAGGCGCCGAGGCGCTGGTGCCCGACAGCAGCGCGTTTCTGCCCTTGTCGACAACCGCGAACGATGCGCCCTGGGTAGCGACATCAGGGAAACCTCTATTGGAGGCGTTGAAGTAGCGCGAGTATGTAGTCCCGATCCGTGTGAGGTACGAGCTCACGGCGCTGCTCTGCCACGATGGCCGGGCATGAAGTGTGCTGAATCCGCCGCTTGAGAAACTGACAGCGGTCTCGGGGCTGACACCGTGGGTGGCGCCGACCGAAGTGATGTACGGACAGGCACCAGGGAAGCTGGGCTGGAAGTACGCAGCACGGTCGGACTGGCGAATGCACGAGTCACCGGGGCCAGAGTCGCCAGAGGAGAACACTGTGGGAAAATTCGAGTCAGTCATCGCCCTTTGGAGCAGAATAAATGCGTTTCTTGAAAGCGTTGGATAGGACACTGTAGCCTTTGCAGTAACTTCTTGCTCCGAGCATGGCCATTAGAGGGAAGAAAATGACACTTAGGAACACTTACGGACGCTCACGCCTCGGGCGCCCAGCTGCATAAACATGTTGCACACTTTGAGCGCATAATCGGCAGGGACGCTCTGTTCCTCCTCGCCATATGAAGTTGAGATGGTCTGGGGCAGAGCAGAATCAGGTTGGTTCAGGAGGTAAGTCAAGAACTCCAAGTACGGCTCGTTGGTCGATGGACCAGGCTCATCGACAGTAGGTACGAGAGGTCTATCCACATTGATTAGCATCAAGGCGATCGAAGGCTGCTTGGCAGTGAAGTGCACCTACCCGCGACCGCCGGTGCTGTATTCAAGGATGGGAATAGGGGCGCTGACGCCCAAGATATACTGGATATCCAAGTTTGCCTCGCCTAGCATAGGTTAGCACATCTCAAACGGAAATTGTGTATTAGGAGTCTCCTTGAACATACCACTGTCGCTATTGCTGTTCTGGTTGTTCAATCCACCGTTGACGAGCTGAACCGAGAAGTTCTGTCCCACGGCGGTCGGCAGCCACCTTGACTCGAACGAAGCCAAATCCGAGTACCTCGCATATTCCTCCAGATAAGATGCGAAGGCGACCAGATTGCCGCTAGCAGAGGGCTTGTAGTTGATCTTGTAGAGTGACTTAATACAAGCCGGCGTGATCTGGTTGACATTGCAGTCGGCGGCGGCGGCGCCAGTGGCGGCTACCTTTGCTACCTTTTCTTCCTCGCCAACTGGGCCGAGAATCTGCATATCGAAGATGGTGGACTTTCGCGCGCCCAGCTGTCCGAATCGAGTTGTCGGCTGGATCAAGTCAATGCTATCCGCGACTTCGTCGGGCACGCTGTAATCAAGTGTGCGAAGTTTGGGACTTCCGCCTTTTTCATATTGATACCACGCAAATGTCGTGTTTAATAACTCGTTAGCCGTCTTCACGGTCGTAGAGAAGGTGATCCAGTCGTTGTCCACGACGGGCTTGATGTTGCTGCTGGTCAGCCAGCTGACTACGGAAGAGACAGCTTCCTGTGTTGGTGCAGTATATGATCGGAGTTCGAGTCGGCTCAAGTGCTTCCCGTAGTTAGCATGCCCCGGGGTCGACATTTCGAGGACCGCCTGCTCTAATGCCTCGGCATGTTGCTGCGGGAGAGCAATTCGGAGCGTGATCGGCTCGTTCACTGCTTGGCGAATCTGTGTCCATCCTTGGGGGACGGATGGCAGACTGTCCATCAGCCGGGCCGTGGCCGCTGTGGCGAACAGAACGGTAGCCAAGGACAGCATATTGGCAAGAATCTCAGAGGGGTCCAGGAATGTTGCGGCTGGAATCCTCGAGAGAGCTCGAAACGAAGGGATGCGAGCCCCCTCTTATAGGAGTGATCATCTCCCCTCCCCGTCCCGCTGTTTCACTGATCTGCATACCTCTCTGGCCGCGGTTACATACAGACAGGCTCGGTGAAAGTGAGACCCCTGCGAGAAATGTCGACTTGCCAAGTCTGTGCAGTTCTTCCGCATCTTGGCTGGGTCGAAGCTATCTCGATCAGGCAGGCGGTCCCCTTTCGAGCCAAAGCAGGTGCAAGATAAGCTTTTGACAAGAAAACGCCATACATGCGGCGAGAACGACCGCTCTGGGGCTCGAGTGAAGGGCACCTCGAAGCGCCGTCTTTGAGGGCATATTTCTCCGTCCTCTCACGAAGCATGCAGTGAACCACGCCAAGTTGCTCATTTCCCGCCCGACGCAACAGCGTATTTTCTACGTGTAAAGGTTGGCTACATATATTGCGAGCTAATCAGGTTCCATCTATCATATTCTGGTTTGCCGAATGGCACGTGCAGCATTTTTGACACCTTATCCGCCCGCATTTACCATACCTACCAATTCAGGGCAAGAATGCGCGGACCACAAGCTGGATCGCCAGGAACCATGTTGATGGCCCATTGTTATCAGCGTGACATTACAAGCCCACAGGCATGCCAGGCAATTCGAAAGTGGCCAATCAAAGATTGTGGCTTGTCTAGCCCAAATAACGTGATGCGGCAGGATGTTTCGAATTGAGGGGTTCGTGCTGTCTGGTTACATGAGCTATCTGCCGACTGAGCAACCATATAAGAGATATATTCAAAATAGCCCCTATGATTTTTCATAACACGAAATATTTGAGTAAAGGACGGGAGAGTAGATACTGTCACCGCATGTGCCGGCCAGGCAAATAAATATTACAAAACTTCTTGGCAGCAATCATCGCCCGACACTGAGATGCCTAAATCGGAAGTTGGGGTAAAGCAGGTGGTCTTCATGAAGCATAGATGCATGACAATTGCAATTATATACATGTTACCTAAGACGTGATCGGGCCAACTCTATCGGAAAACGGTCGCATCGAGGTGGAGTGAGCGATGAAGAGGCCGAAGGGTTTAAACCATTAAAGGCAGGCCTTTCTAAGAGGTAAACGACCCTAAGGCTGATATGGATCATCATATGTGCTCTCACTATTACTGCATGCTTGTATTTTGGTTAATGGCGGCCTGTGATGTAGGCCGCTTCGATTAATGGGTATGTATATATATGAAATGCGTGTTTGGATTCGAGGTGATCCGAATTACTCTAATATTATCGAGAATGGATCGGTACATGATTTAACTGATTAAAACCGAAAAAAAGAAGAAAAATACAACCACAGGAAAGATAATATTAAACCGCACAGGATATATTAGATATGCAAGTCCCCCTAAGCCGGTACCTTGATTGGATTTATTCTATTAGCAACGCAATGTCTTGGTTGTTCTTTCACTTCTTCACTCGGCCGTATGATATCTAGCGTTATATTAACGAATGGCCGGTCTATAAGGGCACCTAAAGCGCTTGATAGTTATTCGACGTAGGCTGGACAAGCAATATAATCTTAGTGAGATCCGGGCTATAATGACCGGTAGTTATGTGTTTTATGTGTGTTATAAAGATTAGTTGCCTTGTAGTTAGACACAGTAACCGCTTTCTAATGTGTTATGTTGTCACGGTACTATATAAGCAACTTCGGACAGTGAAGTGTCCGACTTAATAACATCCTCCTTTCAGGAGTATGCCGATTTAGAGCTGCAGTTCTATTCAACGGCATAATTATGTAGATCTAAGAGTGTAAAGTAGCATCTAAGAACGTGCGCGATGTAGCTTTGACCGAGACATCGGGCTTCACTAACAACTCCCAATAATGAAGGATCCATAAGAGGAATCAAAGCTCATATGACGCTTGGACCCGAAGTGATCTGAATTTATCACTGCGTAAAGGACCGCTTCGCCAAGGAGAACTGCGTGCGAAAAAAAGTGCTGCCTGGGGCCCGAATCTTCCAAAACCAACATGTTGGCACCACAACATTCCTTAGTTGAGGAGTTTATGCCACGGGTGACGTGAATGTCGTCAATATTAGTCTTTTCCGCGGTATATTTTAGCTGGATCCGAGCCTCAGCTGAAGTAGAGTCCTGGCGCGGAACACGCCAGTAGAGCACCAACACTACACATCGAGAATACAAGCCCCAGGATCAGCGTTAACCCCCCCTCCCCTCCTAGCTAAGTTGTGCGAAGAGCAGCTGCTTAACCCCTGATGACTGAATGATTTGTACACATCAATGCCTGGCCGGAACAAATAGTACTTGGCGTGTTTGTCAATATTCACGCTCTTACCAGCGACCTGCTTGACTAGTTCCCACTATGCTTAACACTCTGTGAGGATGTGATCGGAAAACAACTGCAGCTTTTGTTGCCGTGACTTGTCGAAGGCTCTCACCGGGCTAAATGGGACATTTTATTGGGTAATATGATAATTAGAAGCTATGTTACAGTACTATATATGCAACTGCAGACAATTAAGTGTCCGACTTGATTACGTTCTACATTTGGTGGTGTGACGGTATAGCGCTGCAGTTCTGTTCCGTGACATGCTAAGACAATATGCGCGAGGCAACACAGAGTTATTTTCGTCGAAACTACGTCGTCGTCTACGTATAACAAACTGCCTGGTCGTGGCTGATATCGAAGGGCAACGGGGTGTGACCTGTCAATAGCTTCAGAGGCAGCTTTGCTTCGGGCTCCGCGCCATTGCTGATACCCCTTAACGGCACGTTAATAACGGGCAGAATTCATAGCGTGGCTGCATGCAATTACGCAAACCTAAAAATCGCTATTGCTAAATCTTTTGCCGATGCTCCGAAACTTTCGGTCCGAGCGCTTTGTAGGTATTATCAATATATTGAAGTCGGGTAGGTTGAAGATGGTAATGTATTGGGGCACTTAGGCCAGTTGAACATCAGAAAGTCTCTGGCTAATATTAAGCATCAACTAATGTGTGTATCGCCTCTCGGCGTTACTGATAGTCTATGTGTTTTTATTTTAAACTCTGCGATGACAGAGATATAAAAATGCACACTGTTAACGCAGTCCTGCCTGCGACTTAAGATTGCATCTCAGGACTCGAATGAAAAGAGGATGGAGTAAGGGTTTTTTCCTCTTGCTGTAATAGTCCTCCGAGGAACTCCGCTTGTGAAAACACATCGTACTTGACCGAAGACAGCGAATAGTCGCTGGCCAGATGCTCTATCTGGGTTATTCGCCGAACCCTCCGCGGGTGTCATAAGAATCGTTGTAAACAAGCTACGAGTCGTTTCTTCTCGGAGGGTTTTTTCCCCACATCATTTATGAGCATCAGGATTTCATTGTTACGGTTAAAGACTAAAATATCATTAGAGATCCACCACGGGATGGCGCTTTCGCTGTTAAAGCGCCTCAGCCTTTGCGGAGGGAGATCATGCAACTACTGCTTCGTAAACGGCGTTTTATTTAGCCTTCGTTACGTACAGGCCTAGACCTGTCTTTGAACTGTTCGTATACGAAGGTCCGGGCCAGAATTGATGAGTAGGGTTTAGTAATGGCCCACACAGCCAAACCCTACTCATCAATTCTGGCCCGGACCTTCGTACTTTCTGGTCTCTTTTTTTTCTTTCTTTTCTTTTCTTTTCTTTTGCCTGCCCTGTTTCTGCGCAAGCCCAGTGCTATAGCGTCCAGTAGCTTAAACTAGGCGTTTGAGATGGTTATCCAGACTGCTTTAGGGATAGGGGTTGCCTGTCACGAAAGCCCATGAATTCATGTATAAAAATACCTATCAGTGTTTGTAGTCAAAGGCAAAGGAGCAGTATACAACTTTTACGGAAGCCGTTAACTTTTATTCTTCTTCCTATTTCTCTACCTTGTTTGTCGACATCCACTCGCAATTGCAACACAATCCATTGATTCCGTACTTTACGTAGGACGATCTGTAATGCGCTGCCAAGGGCCCAGGGTCCAAGTCTGAAACCCAACTTGGGTCGGTGTAGTGTAGTACTATTACATCGCTAGCGGAACCAGCTGAAACCCACCTGGCAGCTGACAGAAGCCGAGCTTGGGGTGCGAGGGGTGTCCCGAAGGAACGGCAGCATCTCCGGGTCTAATTACCCCACAAAGGCAATTTTTCAGACCTGCCCTCGCCCTCTCGTGCTTTCGTTGCTTCGCGATTCCCCGAGAAAAGCTTGTTCCTCTTCAAGACTGTTTGGGCAAGGTCAGAGGAGCCCGGAAAAGGCGGCACTTTTTTTTTTTCTCTCTCTCCTTTCCCTCTGCCCCTCTTCCCCTCTTATGTTATTAACTTATTTTCGAGTTATTTCGCTAGGCACCTGCGCACTAGAAAAGCGAACCAAGGCAGCATATAACTGGGAGACTACTAACTGGAATTGCATTGAGACAGCAAGACGGGTCTAGACCCTCCCACGCCCAAGAAAAAGGAGGTCCGTTTCAATGAATTGTTTCAAGGAAATTGCCGCCGCGACGCCGCTCTGTTGGATGCCGGATCACTTGAGCTCTTGTAATTGTCAGCTAACGACGCGGAGATACCTACGTCATGCGCCAATGGGACCAGTGGCTCGGGAATAGGCAGCCAAGAAATATGTTGGGGTGGCACCGGACGGACAGCGGTCGATCTGGTTCTAATTTTCTTGGCGGGGGCGCTGAAGTTGTTGCTTTGCTGGACAGATCATCAAACAAACCGCCGCAAGAGCTAGCCATGGCCTGTCGGTACTCGGGTCCACACTTTACCTAGATCGGCATATGGTGTATATTCATCGCTGTTCTAAGCATTGGATATATAATACCTACGATTTTACAAATAGTAGGACGATAGGGCGTGAGCGGGGGAAATGAAAATCTATACTCCCACTGCTTATTTGAGAGAATGATTACAAAGTGCTTGGGGATTACCTACCTGCCATCGTGCTGTGCGACACACCGCTAGACATCGCTGCTATGACCGGGTAATAGCCGGATTCTGGCCGGAGCTCGGTCTGAGGAATCTCTCTCCCCATGTGAAGATAGGTACAGTGGGGACAAAGTAGGTGTTTGATGTGGATATGTATAAAAATAAGTGCACTTCAATAGAGAGACGGTGGGCACGAAGAAGTAATGGTAGGTATGTCGATAGCTTCAACACAATAGCTTCAATACCAAGGCAATATACCCCGAGCTGGGTACGACAAGTGTTCGCGAACGCTTCATCCTCGACGGCGCCGAACCACCCCGGTGCGAATACAGATACCGGTATACCACCCCTCCCAAATCTAGATGTCGAGGGGGGCCCATGATATCTGTACGGACCCCGGATCTGGCTCGTGATAGTAGGTGGCTCCCATCGAGAAGTCGGTAATCCACTCCGCGGACAGGATTGGCAGCCAACTTACTTAGTAGGTACTGACTAACTAGCCGCCCGCCCATCACATGTCGGTGTCTCTTCCCGAATGCCGGGGTCCTCTCGTGCTCGAATGCGCTCCCACTTGCCGTTTGCCGCTTGCCGCTTGGGTGATCTGTACGACATGGCAGCCTGGTGGAGTGGACGCCAGCATAAAGCCGCGACTGACCCGCGTATGGCCCGGAATGGCGGTGATGAGTGAGGTAGGTACCTTGACTCATTGGTTGGTTGAGACGTTGCTGCAGGCGTCGTCTAGCAGCCAGCCGCGAGCAGCTATCCAGATAGTGTAATCGGAAATTAAGAGGTTGACTGACCATGGCTACGAATCGCGATCTAGTAACGGGGTACCTAACCTCGTATCATCGCGCGTGGATAGGTAAATCCGAGCCGCAGTTGAAAATAAAAACGACGGGCGGCGTCGGCGTCGTGGATGTTTTTCCTCGGAAATACCCATGCCTGCTTACTTTCATGCCTGAAAAGTGATTTCTGATGTAGGGAGGTAGGGTACACTGAGGTTAGGTGAGTTGAAGTTATTAGTAGTTTACTTTAGGTAGTAACTACCTACTTAGGTACCTCCCGAGCGGGAGCCGTCCGCAATGACAGGGCATGGATGGTATTTGAAGTCCCGGTGGTGTTAGGTACTTTGTACCAAGCAAGTATTGCCAACAGGGGCTGGTTGCTGGAGAGGCTCTCTGCAGCCTATGAAGATGCGAGGAGAAAGGTGACTACTAGGACCTACTTCTGTGAGCAATGCATCGTCGTCATCGTCAGCGGTGCAACTACGCCAAGGAACAAAGTACCTATCAAGATATGTACCTAGGGCCTACTTCGTACACTATCTCACAAGTAGGCAAAGCCTTCAGGATTTAGCAGACAGAGGTACACATGCATGGAGATACTTACCTGGACACTAGACCTAGACCTAGACCTAGACCTAGACATCGTTGGCTCTAGGCTCTGGCTGGTGGTTAGGTTGCTGCGCCCTCTCGCTCGTTCGCTGTTCTGAGCGTCGTCGCGTCATCGTCATCCTTCGTCACCGCGAGATCACCCCCAAGCAGGGCAGCCAGCACCAGAGTGTTGCTTCTTATTGGTGTTGTTGCTGTTCAGTAAGGTACTTCATAGCTAAGTAATTATCAGGCATTGTTAAGAGCCTGGTCCCGTATCGCAGTTTCTCCTGGCTCGACGAATCATGCGGTATTTGAATTAATTGCCTCAAGAGCCTTTTATTCCAATTGCTCCCTTACATAGTCACGATTGTTTTGCTTCTTATGTCTAGACTCTTCTCGCTTCCATCTGGCGTTCTGAATCCTGTTATGGTTGTCCGTGCCAGTATTTCGTACCTACACCGACCTAACCTCCAAGTTTATCGTCGACACTAGTCTCCTCCTAACCTAGCTGGATATCTATCTTCAAGTACCGCGACAACCTGCTTCGTACCACGTCACATCCTCAATCTGCGACAAATCTGCTAGACTCTAACACACACCTGTTTAGGTAGTGTTAGATTCCTCCCTGCTATGTATGTATTGTATCGTATTGTATTGTATCGTCTTGTCTCGCTTCGTCTTCTCCTGCCCACATCCTCTTCCGGCCCAATCGCCAATTTGCTCCCTCCGGCTCGCAACGTCTCCAACAAGCCCCGACCCGACCCCTCTTCCCGCCTAGAATTCCCATTTCCCGACTCGTACACTACAAGCCCCTCCATCTCACCTGACGTCCATTTCGCCGAGTCTTGTGCATCGAGTGCGTGGACCAAGCCTCCCCGGAATGCAACTATTCGCCTGTCCAACTGGCGACTGTCAAATCGAGATGGTTCGTGTCATCTGATCTGGATCCCCCCTTGCGCTCGTCTTGCCCCAAATATCAACCCCATCCATCTTAACCGCAAACGACGGCTGCAGAACAAGAAGGGGTTTCCCAAGTACCGCCGCATATCGAGGCACATTACGTGCATCTTGTTCTACCATACCACATTTGTAGTGCCTACCATACCTGCATCTACCTACTACATTAATAAGGTACTAGGTACCTTTTACCGAGGAGCGGGTCTCGACTCTCGGGAGCTTTTTTTTATTATTTCTATTTTTTTTCTTATTGATTTTTTTATTGGAGATCTGTCTGAGACAGGACCTGCAAGCTAGGATTAATCCCTACCACTCTAGTGTTAGTCTGCACATTTGGTCTTCCACTCTCCTAACTGCTTAGGGGCTACTTGTAGTGTAGTATACACACAAGTTACAACTACCGGTCCTCTAGTTCGACGCCCTTGTCCACAAGATGGCGTCATACGTAATTGAGACTGTTACTTCTGATGCGCTGCTCATCTCGGCGTTTTGCGGCCTGATCGCTTTCGTCCATCGATTATCGTCTCTTCGCGTGTCTGGCCCTCCTCCCTCAACAGAAAGAGAGGCTTCGCTCAAAACAAACGGCACACACACCACGCCATACCTTACATACTACACACACAACAACAACAACAACATATCCCATACACGCAACGCTGCACCCATTACACACCCATTACACACACACCTCACACACACATTACACACTCGTTACACACTCGTTATACACATCTCCAACGCGCAAACCACCCGCACCCGGCTGCTGATGACTTGCTTGTACCCTGTGCCAATAACCTTGTGATTCAGTGATTCAGCCGTCTATTGCCGTCTTGTCCTCTCAACCTCTCCGTACTTCGCTGTAACCTCTTGAGCCCGCCACGCTTGCCGAGCCGGTTACTTGTACCTCCTCCACCTGTACGTGTAAGTCCAGCTCTCGCTTTCTCATCTATTCCTTGCCGCGCCCCGCGTCCCGCCCGGGTGGTCCTCCTCCATCGATCCGTCTATGCCTAAATCAATCTCGACATGTTTCTCCATGCGCATGGGCTCGCCTCGCCCTCGCCTTCGCCCTCGTGCTTGCATCGATTCTTTTTGTGGCTTTGGTTTTTTCCTCTCTCTCTCTCTCGGCCTTATGGCCCTCGTCTGTCTTGCCCCATGACACCGCCCCTTGAAAATACATTCGCTTGCCTGCCTATCTATTATACATTCGCTTCCCCCGTCTCTGCCCCGTCCATCCACGCCTCCGTATTTTCAACCTATGATGTATACACACTATGATACTTCGGTGTCCTCCACGTTCATCAACCACGACACAGCTTCTCTGTTGATCTTCTCTGGGCTCCTGTCGTGGTAACAAGGAACTTCGACAACCCCCACTTCGTCGCCCCTATGAAGTTGCCCTGGCTCGACATCGTGATATGAGCCTGGTCTTGGACCCCTGGACCCTATCTTCCCAATTCTCACTGTCACTACCCATGGTCGACGTAGTCCTACTACTATATCTCTAACATTTAAAATGTCAAGACCAGATTGGAACCGGCGTGGTGGCGCGGACCAGAGCCTCGTTCGCCCGATAGGTGGAACCATTTATTACAGACCGGGAGTCGACGAGCGCGGGAACTGCGGTGATTCATTGTTCCCTGCTCCCCACATCCAACCACGCGAACGGCGAACTCAGTCTGTTCATATCGTGTCTTATCCCTCGGGCTACGTCCCATCCGAGATCAGAGCCGATTTAGCCAAAGGCAGGCGAGCGAACAAGGCGAAGAGGAACACGAAGAAGAACAACGAAGCTCCGTCCGCAGAGGAAGAGGGGGCCACTCATCGATCATCCAGACGTGTGCTCGAGAAGGTATTGGCTCCATTCAAGGTGGTCACTGCCCAGCCAGTCAGCATCGACGTCGTCTCCCCATCAGACGCTTCCCAGTCGCCCTCCGATCCTACTCCCGTCTCGCCACGTAGCGAGCGGCCGCTGTCTATGATATCCGTACCACCACACGGCACGGCATCGATGGCCGGCACTCCGATATCTGAAAACAATAGGGGCTCCATTATGAGCACAGCTCTTCACAACGCGCCTTGGAATAGCGTAATGTCGGCCCGGTCCTCCAACAAGAGTATCGTGAGCTCGGTCACCGAGGTGCCAAAGCCGGTGGCTAGTGGAAGTGGCGTGCAATGCTCCATCATCCTGGCCGAGTCCAGCGTGTTCCTCACTGGTTTCGACCACGACGCCCATACGCGACGTCAAACCACCAACGCCACATCGCTCCTCCGAGGCAAATTGCAGCTTAATGTTACCAAGAACGTGAAATTGAAATCAATCACTCTCAAGCTCAACGGGAAGGCCAGAACGGAATGGCCTGAAGGAATTCCGCCCATGAAGCTCGAGCAATACGAGGAAGTATCGTTACGAACGCAGGTATTGACATTTTTCCATGCCCTACATGAGAGATGGGAAACCGAATACGGAAACCAGTGCACCTATTCGGTGCGGCGTTGTGCGGATACCGCAAGCCCAATCGTTTCAATGCCCACGTCGTCCTCCCTCTCGTCAGCCTTGAAGCGTGGGTCTTCGGGTGGCCTGACCGCCCAGGATTACAAACGACTATCGCTTCAATCCGTCCAGTCCCGTAGCTTCGGGAAGGATGATGTACGAGTTCCAGAAGCAGTGCAACCCAGGACCTACAAGACGTTCCGTCCAGGCAAGTATGAATATTCGTTTGAGCTGCCGATTGATCATCACCAGCTAGAGACTACGAAGCTTCAGTTTGGCTCGGTAAAATGGGAGTTGGAGGCCATTGTAGAGCGAGCGGGTGCCTTCAAGCCCAACCTCCACGGATCCAAGGAAGTCCGCCTTGTTCGTATCCCCGATCAGCTGTCACTCGAGATGACAGAGCCGATTTCCATTAGCAGGCAGTGGGAGGACCAGCTTCACTACGATATCATGATTTCAGGGAAATCCTTCCCCATAGGCTCGCAGATTCCTATCGCATTTAAACTCACACCACTGGCCAAGGTGCAGGTCCATAAACTCAAGGTGTTTGTGACCGAATCGGTTGAATATTGGACAAACGATAGAAAAGTCACGCGCAAAGATCAAGGCCGTAAAATACTACTGTTCGAAAAGGCAGCTGGAAAGCCCCTGGACAAGCGGTACGAATCATCAGAGATAAGGGTCCTGAGTGGTGGCGAGCTTTCGCCTGACCAAAGGCATGAGGCACGGGCGGCCGCGGAGAGGCGCAGAAATTGGGAGGCATCTCGGAGTCATACCGCTTCCCAACCGCTGCCCGACCCATCGGAAAACATGCTTGGAGATCTTGATATAGGGTTGGAATCATACTGGGGACCGACCGAGTTGGAAATGAACGTTCAGATCCCAACCTGTGAACAGATGGCCAAGGACAAAAACGTGCGTCTTCATCCGGCTTGCAGCTGGAAAAACGTCAACGTCCACCACTGGATCAAGGTATGACCTGCTTCTAGGCCCCTGGTTGGAGGATAGCGAAACGTAAGATGCTGATGTATAGGCACAGATCGTCATGCGGATCTCGAGACTGGACCCGGATGATCCGGCTGGTAAGAGACGACGCCATTTCGAGATCAGTATCGATTCACCCTTCACGGTGCTCGACTGTCGCGCGACGCACGCGAACACGGCTCTTCCCGAGTACTCGGGCTCTGAACGCCCCATCTATCACCAACAAGCTCGCTGCGGCTGTCCCGGCGCCGAAATTATCGCGACGAATCCCAGCCCGGCATCTAGTACAGGCAGCATACCATTAGTCGAGCCCAGCACTAGCTTGAGAAGCATCGAAGGTTCAGGCATTACAAGGCCGCCCACGGCCCACGTACAGCGACATCCAGCAGCAAGTTCTCAGCCGGTTCAGCGGCCGATGCACTTACTACGCTACCCGAGTCACAATCCTCCGGCGTTCGATGAAAATGATCCGCCACCGCCGATGCCCACACCGCCTCCCCAATATGAGCTCGTTGTAGGGACACCCAGCGTGGATGGCCTGGCCGATTACTTCGCGAGACTCGCCGATTACGACGGCGATACGGACAGCGGGGACGAAGACCTGGGCATGCCAAGTCGGCTCACGGAGCGGACAGGACGTGTCAACGTGCCTCATCCGCGAACGCCCGGTGGACGACTAGTACCAAGCCGAAGCCTCGAGATCCAACGCCCGCCCTTACCAGATACGCTCCAAATATCCGGTGCTCTTCGGCAGCGCCGGGGTTAGTTGCCCAGTTTCGATTGCGGGATCTGCGAAAGCCTACGCCTTCGTCGTATACGGTATGACGGGCGAATTAGCCACGGCTCGAAAAATTCAATTGGCCTGAACACCTCCTCATGATGGGGCAGATGGAGGACTTGCGATTCGCCTACCGAACGAGTCTAGGCCTAATACACATACCACTACGTTTTCTGTGTCACGATGCTGCCTGCCGTTGTTTACGGTGACCCGAGTACACCATACGGCCTTGGATAAACGAGAGCGAAGCTGCGGAATGGAATATGACAATTTGTTTGTAAGCGCTATTGGGGTTTTCACTAGTGATGTATTTATAATATGGACTCCGAAGTGCGGCTGCGATTTTGATGCTCTGCGCTCGTCTACACAATCGTTGTGGACTCACGGAGAGAGGCGGCTTTTCCACATCTAGCTTTCAGGATCGGGGGGCAAGGACTCGGTTGCACGACCCATTCATCCATGCATATTACTAGGCGTTTTGCGGGAAACGGCCCAAAATACCCACCTACTTGCTTGTTGGTTCATCGTTCGATACCTACTTCTACTTACCTACTTAATTGAAACTCATTCAGCTACGAAGCTTCCCTTTTGTTGATTCTCGCATCTTGTCTATCTGCGCGGGTATGTTCTTTTTGCTTGCGACTTCGTAGCAATCGTGACGACTTGGCTTGTGACGCGCGTCCCGTAGTGTGGTGTAGCAACGACGCAGGCTCAGCCGAGGCAGACAAAAGGAAACGAAAACGTCCACATCATCAGCTTTAACCCAAACAGGGGTAGAGAGAGTGGGGAAAGCATGGGATAATTCACGGTGGGCTCGATGAAGTCCCGTTTCGGGCAACTTCGTTCGGGAGGGCTTCCCGAAGTTCTGCACAGAAAACGGAGGATGTAGGTTCCGTCGAAGGGCAGAGCCTCAACTCGACAACAATAGGTGGAGAAAAACAACGTTTGGGGACCCGAAGATTGGTGAGATGGGCTCTCTCCAACTTTCTGTCGGTGTCAGGGGTCCAACGCTACCAACGGCAACGACATCCGGAGCTAATCCCCGCTCGGAAGCCGTCTCGGCGCCTCTTTGACGTGACGAAGAACTAGAGAGAGAGAACCACCGCCAGCCACGCATGATTCTCGTTAGCGAACTCGTTTGTTTTAGCTGGGAGTTGACCGGTGAAGGGTTGAGGGGGAATTCGTTCAGCCAGTCATTCCCTTTTCGGCATCATTCAGTACTTAGACTTACCCATGTGGGAAGTCGGAAGGTCAAGAGAACTCTCTCAGGTCGGTTAGGTCGAGCCGACTAAAGCTTCGACGACATCTCTAGCTACATACCTTAGCTACCATGGCTGCCAATCCATTCATCCGCATCCGATCAAGGGACTATGTGTGTAAAATCAATTAATTGAATCGTCTAGGGAGACCAAGTCCACTACGGACATCCAAAGGGTACGGGCAGGGGTGAGAAGCATGCAATATATATAGCCTGAGATGCAACCGCAGCGCAGATCAATTTGCGCCGGTTGGGACGTTTAATGAACTGACCCGCATAACGAATCCCGCCGGTTACCCTTTATTCGGTATCGATTAATTGGCTTGATTAACTGATTGATTGATTGATTGATTGATTGATTGATTGACTGACTCTCTCTCGTCTCTTCGCATCAATGCTGTACGGCACCGCGCTCTTGGCGCTGGCCCTGCCCGGCGCCGAGGCCCAGCTGAACAAGCTGGCCAAGGCCGCCGGGAAGCTCTACTTCGGCTCGGCGACGGACAATGGCGAGCTGTCGGACACGGCGTACGTTAATATCTTGAAGAACACGGATGAGTTTGGCCAGATTGTGAGTCTCCTTTCCCCTTTCTACCCCTGTTTAATTTTGTTCAAGTACTTTCCTTTGGCATTGAATAGATATTTACTCGATTCATTCTGCTTTTTGACCTCTGTCCTTTCTCTCTCTCTCTCTCTCTCTCTCTCTCTCTCTCTCTCTCTCTCTCTCTCTCTCTCTCTCTCTCTCTCTCTCTCTTCATGTGCCCTATGAGCCTTGACTCGTATCAGCCAACTACCTAACTAATTAACCAATTTCCGTGATTTTTTCTTTTCGCTTCTTGTGATAATATACCGGGGTGGTGGCCGAGGCGATTTTATTGCATGCTAACCATTTCACGTTCGGAAAGACTCCCGGAAACGGTCAGAAATGGCAGTACACGGAGCCGAGCCGCGGCCAGTTCTCCTATACGTCCGGTGACCAGATCGCCAACCTCGCGGCGACGAACGGGCAGCTCCTCAGATGCCACACGCTCGTGTGGTACTCGCAGCTACCATCATGGGGTCAGTGTTTCCCTTCCTCATCTCTCTCCCCTGTTTCCCTATCACCTCAGCCATAATTAGAGGCTTGTGTGCGAGGGGCGAAGAAGTTAAACAACTAACACCTCCGAACAAACAGTCAGCAGCGGGTCGTGGACGGCATCGACGCTGACGTCGGTGGTGAACACGCACATCTCTAACGTGGTGGGCCACTACAAGGGCAAGTGCTACGCGTGGGACGTGGTCAACGAGGCGCTCAACGAGGACGGCACGTACCGGCAGAACGTCTTCTACAACGTGCTGGGCGACTCGTACTTCGCCATCGCGTACAAGGCGGCGGCGGCGGCGGACCCGGCGGCCAAGCTGTACTACAACGACTACAACATCGAGAGCACGGGGGCGAAGCAAGTAGGCGCAGCGCGCATCGTGTCGCTGGTCAAGGCGGCGGGCGCCAAGATCGACGGCGTGGGCATGCAGGCGCACCTGATCGTCGGCGGCACGCCCAGCCAGAGCTCGCTGCAGAGCGCCATGGCGTCGTACGTGACCGCCGGCGTGACCGAGGTGGCGTACACGGAGCTCGACATCCGCTTCAGCTCGCTGCCGAGCACCGCCTCGGGCCTCCAGCAGCAGGCCACCGACTACGTGACCGTCGTCAAGGCCTGCCTGGCCGTCAAGGCCTGCATCGGCCTCACCATCTGGGACTACACGGACAAGTACAGCTGGATCCCCAACACCTTCCCGGGCCAGGGCGACGCGCTGCTGTACGACAAGAACCTGGGCAAGAAGCCGGCCTGGACCTCCGTGAGCAGCGCCCTCGCCGCCGCGGCCACGGGCGGCGGCGGCGGGCCTACGACCACGACTACGGCCACGCGCACGACCACGACGCTCATCACGACCACGACCACGACCACGACCACGACGGGGGGCTCGGCCCCGACGGGCTGCACCGTGGCCAAGTGGGGGCAGTGCGGCGGCGTGCTGTGGACCGGCTGTACCGTCTGCGCCGCGGGCTCGACTTGTCAGTATGGCAACGACTACTATTCTCAGTGCTTGTGATCCTATCCGATCCGAGGACGAGGGAGATAAATAAATAAGGCAAGCTGTGTATGTACATATTCGAGCAGATTGATCTATTAACGTAAGCGTGGCTGAGACCATATCCTGGAAAGGGGGGGATGTACATACTGGCATTAGTATAAACATATATAGATATGATCTATAAGCGATGCATGCATGTCTATACAGAATTAGTCGTTCTAAGTCTTTACCTACCTACCTACCTAGTATATATATATAGATCCATACCTTGGAGAATTCGTCGTTCTAAGTGAAGTGTCTATGTAGATAGATGTGCATATGAGTTAGGAAGTTAGGCCGTTACCGGTAGTAAGCGAGTAGCAAGTAAGGAGTCCGAGGTGCGAATAGAATAGAACACAACACACTACGTCACGGTCACGGTCACGGTCACCGCCACCGTCACCTCCTAGAGTCGACGGAACGGATCGGCTTCCGACGATCTGTGATATCCAATTCGAAAGGCAGGAGATCGGTTATGAGAGCCAGCAAGGAACAAGCGAGGACCAGACTACCTACTGAGTATTCAAATACGTTGATTTTGGCCCAGTGAGCCACGGTCGTGAGTACTATCTATACAGATACACTGACGGACTTGGCCCAGTGCTATGCCACCAGCAGCGGCTTGCCGGACCAGGCAGTTGTATCATTTATATTTGGTGATGCATATGTGTGCCAGTCGGCGACAAGGAGCCCTCGACCGGGAAAATCGGCCGAGAGTCGACATCGCGAGGAGTGTCTATGACAGGAAGCTCACACACCACGTCGGCCGTGACGACCTATGAGCATCATTGTAGGGGCGTAGGCAGTGGCATGCCATACATGCATACATACATACAATACAGCCAAGCCAGCATTCTGCCGATCACCTAGATCGGGCCCTTTTGTGAGGACCTGTAACCTTTACCGTCTGCCTCATGTCCCGAACCTTCCCAGCCCGAAAAGAAAATTATACTCGCACATATGACCCAGCCTGTGAACGATTTCGCATCCCATACGCCTTTTGTGGTCCTCAGAAAATGTCACGCCCCGGGTGAGTGGTAATAGGAATATCGAGATGGGACCGAAACAGAGAGATGCAGAGGATCGGCTGCTGCTGTTGCGAAGCCCGCGTCCTTACTCCCGGTCTCGAAGAGGATGAGTGGAGAAATAAGAGAGAAATGGGGAAATGAGGAGAGGCCAAGACGGAGTGGCGGGGGAGACGGCCGGTGGTGGTGCCCCGTCCGGCGCTAACTCCGAGTCTGTCGAGTTCTAGAGGACAGATCCGCCCAGCATGGAATTATCCATCTCCATGTTGTCCATGGGAACCTCCATGCCAGCTCCGCGGGACTCCATGCCGGCCATGCGAGCCTCCATGGTGCCCATGCGGGCCTCCATGGCCTCCAGCCTCTTCTCGACGCTCTCGAGGCGCTGGGTGACGCCCGAGAAGCCCTGGGCGATCTCGTGGCTTATGCGGTCGAGCTTATTAGTCAAGCTCCGAATGCTCTGCGCCATGGGGGTGTTCTCTTGGCCGGGCGGGGCGGCGGGCACCCTGGCCTCGTGGTTGTGTCGGGGGTCTTGGACGGCAAAGCGCCACTGGTTGTTCAGCTGGACCTCGCAGACGGCCTTGGCACGCCAGGGGCAGTCGACCTTGCGCGTGCTCGGGTTGCGCTTCTTCGCAGTGCTGTTGTACTTGACGCCACCGCGGTCGCAGACCAGATCATAGCGCGTGGGCTTGCCATCGCGGTAGTTGCTGGCGCGCAGCTTGACGACGCCGTAGCCCTGGTCCTTGGCGACGCGCTGCACGGCGCTCAGCAGGTCCTCGAAGCTGCGGTAGATGCCCTCGGGGGGCGGGGCGAGGGCGCCGGGCTCGCCAGAGGCCATGGGGGCGGGCGTGACGGGGGTGGCGACGGCGGGCGCGGCGGCCGGGGGGAGCTGCCGGGGGGTGCTCAACACGCTGGCCGTGCCGTTGGGGACGATGACGCCCGCGGCGACGGCCGGGTGGTGAGGGTTCTGCTGGAGCGAAATCTTGGCGGTGTTGAGGGGGAACGGGGGAAAAACGAAGGGACGAGGACGAGCCTCCAGTCGAGCGCCGTCCTCGACGACGTCGGCGATGCGGGCGTCGGCCGTGGTGGGTTGGGTGCGCTCCTCTGCTGCTCGCAGGGCCGGCGTGGTGGACAGGGGAGCGAGTCGGCGGCTGGCTGGCTGACTGTTGTCCAACAGGGCAGGGCGGATGCAGACGCGGGCGCGGACACGGACGTGGACACCGTGAACGAAGCGTTATTCAGACGTTGTTGGTGGTGCAGGACGAAGATTCTCACGGTACGGAGCCGTGTGCGGCAAGGGATGGTACGGAGTGGTAGCGAGGAGAATCAGAGAGACGAGACCGTGCGAGGTTGATGTGGACGACGTGGTTGATGGTATCCACAAAGCACACACGGAGTAGAGTTCTGGGTTAGGTTGGGGGGGGTTCCCTTTTCGGAGAAAATCTGAAAGAGGACAAGAGAGGCAGAAAAAAAAAGACTGGGGTGGGACACGACGGGGACTTCCAGCTGCCCCAGTCTTCAGCCCCGGCCCCTTGTTTTGTTTTTATGTGGCTGCGTGGCTGTGCAGTATGTACCTAAGGGAGTGAGGGTGCCTGCCCACTGTAGGATGCAAAGTTGAAAGATGTACTTGAGGTACAGAGTGTCTAAGAGGTGTAGGTAGTAGATACCTACGGTCTACCTATTACCTGCACGTGTGATAGCCAGCTGAGAACCGAAGGTAAGGTACCCTGAACATCAGATATCATAGGTACATGTACTGTACTACCTATTCTCCCATTGTCAACAATGGCCCTCGAGAGAACCTTGGAAATACCTACCTACCGGTACCTCTTTCCAACCAATAACCTGAATTTAGCTACAAATCTAGCCAGTTCAGGTAGCTTGCGCAAGGGTTCCCCAGAATCTAACACTCCTATTTCTCTTTAGGGCCATCGACTTGATCGCCGTGTGAGGCTCATATATACATACATTGATTGTCATTACTCACCTACAAAGAATACCTGCATGATCCACTACATCGTACACCCAGAACGATGGCATCGAGCGGCGGCCAAGACGTGGGACAGCGCAAGGGACAATCCTCTAAGGACGACGAGACGCCAGAAGAGCAGCAGCTCCAGCGTGATCTAGACCACCTTGCTCTTCTGCTGGTCAGGGTATGTATGCATTAGTATATGAGTAGTGCACATGAAGCTAAAAGATTCCAGGCTCGAGACGTACGAACCGCCCTGGCCCGGCTGCTCGGTGGTATGCCGGAGATAGCCCAGAAAAACCGTGACTGTATGTGTGCGCTTCTTGTGGCGGGGAAGGGTGGTGCCTTGTATAGTGAGAGGGTCACGACGACTAATATCCCCCTCGCAGCCCTGGAAGTCATGTTCAGCGAAGTAGTCGATCACATGAAGGGGATCGGCACCGAGATCCAAGACTTCGAGGCCTTGTACACAAGCAAAGAGAGCAAAAAGGTGCTGCAGAAGGCGAGCACGAGTCGCGAGGCGAATCCTAGGGGAATCAAGCCCTGGCTATACCAGGACCACGCGGACTGGGCAGATGTTCCGCGATAAGACGGCAAGCGGTGCTTCATTACGGCTTTACGACAATTATCCTCTGATGGATAGATGGTGGGTTGGTTCAACGGCGTTTGGCTGGGAGCAAGGGCAGGGTGGATTAACTGGAAGCATTAAGCATACGGGCTACCCTCTTCGATTTTTTAATTTAATGTTATGTCAACATATATACATATCTACAAAGTACAAGCGTTCACATATTTATCATTCATACCTGTCGTGCTATTCAAGTGAGCCCGACGAGGTTCATCCTAGAATCCCATAGTCTAGATATTGCCTCTCTCTACCTGATGTCGCTGGCCACGAGTTTGTTTATTTACTGAGCTCGCCTGAAAACACCCAGCAACTACCTACTTTTGAGCTCGCTTAAAGCGGTTACGGATTTTACTCGCATCTATCATGCACTACGATAGTTGAACCACTTTACCTGGGTTAATGTATTTATGGCGATTTCAAGTATGTACTTCGTACTCTGTACGTACCGAGATTACCTACGGTAGTCTAACCTACTATAGCCTAGCGCCGCCTTGCCACCTGCGTCTGCCACAGCCCACACCCCACCAGCGTCCACCAACGCCTGTAAAAATTCGCTGTGAATTTTCGAAAAAAACACTGGACCACTGAATGGTGTCTGCCCCTCCGTCGGCCCAAGTCCTTACCTATCCTACCTCCCTATTTTCTTTCCCCTCGACGACCGACGCCACGCCCACACAGGCACCCACACGCCCACGCCCTCTCCCACACCCTATTCTCTCTCTGGGCTGTCATCTCCATCCCTCCTTGTCGCCTGCCGAAGCATAGAGCGACAACCGCAGCGTATCGTCAAACCCCTTCCCGCCGCCACCGCCGCCGTCCATAGACGAGTGCTCGCCCATCATGTCTCGGTTCTTCCGCACCGGCGACGACAGCTCCAGCGAGAGCAGCTCCGACGAGGAGGAGCTCTACTCCGACGAGGAGGAGGAGGAAAAAGAGGAGAAGGACGTGAAGGATTCCGACGAGGAAGAGTCCGAGGAAGACGAGGATGATGAGGATGACTCTGACGAGGCGTCGAGCGACGAAGAGGGAGCCAAGAAGACCGGTGCCTCGCGTTTCCTGCGCGGCGAGGACTCCTCTGACAGCGAGGACAGCGATGAGGACCAGCCGAAGACGGTCAAGAGCGCCAAAGACAAGCGTTTCGCCGAACTGGAGGCCACCATTGACACCATGGTGAAGAAGCAGAAGATTAGCGACTGGGGTGCCGTCTCTAATGGTAAGTCATATCCCGAGGTGTCAACACACGTCACGTATATACCTATATGCTTGAATGTATATATATATATATACGTACATATACATGTGTCCGTCTATTTATTCATATATTCATCCGTCCACACAATATATGATCCAACATGTTGTTCCGCCCACATCTCCCGCTAACAGACATGGCCAGAGTTCGACAAGCTCATCCGCCAGGCCGTCAAGATGACGGAGCGGAGCCAGGTCCCCAAGCTCTACATCAAGGCCATCGTCGAGCTCGAAGATGCCATGAACGAGACCATCTCGAAGCAGAAGGTCACCCCAAAGAAGATGAACGCCATTAGCGCTCGTGGTCTCAACGCCGTCAAGCAAAAGATCAAGAAGCTCAAGCAAGATCATCAGGCGGAAGTCACTCGATACCGAGAGGATCCCCTCGACTTCCTCGCCTCCGACGAAGAAGAGGAGGAGATTGTCGTGCCGAAGCCCAAGAAGACCAAGGCCGAGGCCTACACGGCACAGGTTGAGCAGCAGCAGGACGACGACGGCTTCGAGACCGTCATCAAAGGTGGCCGCACTCTTCAGTTTACCCCTGAAAGTATCTTCAAGCACCTGCGTACCATCCTAGAGTCTCGCGGAAAGAAAAACACCGACAGGCTCGAGCAGATCCGTATCATGGAGAAGCTGCATGCCGTTGCCAATACTCCTTACCAGACGATTCGCGTTCTGTTGACTCTGGTCTCGGCCCGATTCGACCTGGGAACGGGTACATCGACCTCCATGCCCCTCGAACAGTGGAAGGCTGCGGAAAAGGAGCTTTCGACCTTGTTTGAGGTGCTCGAGAAGAACCCGGACCACATCGTCATCGAGAACGCTGAAGAGTGGGAAGATGACGAGAAGCCCCCCACGCTGCAGCCTGGTGAGAAGTACATCAAGATTCCCGGTAGCGTGGTATCCTACGTCGAGCGTCTCGACGACGAGCTGACGCGCTCGTTACAACACATTGATCCTCACACCTCGGAATACATCGAACGTCTGACGGATGAGGGTGCCTTGTATAATGTCATCTTCCGTGGCTTGCTCTATTATGAGGTCCTCGGCAAGGACTCGTCTCTAGAAATCCCACAAGACAGCCTCAACCGGATCGTAATGCGGCGGTTAGAGCACGTCTACTTCAAGCCTGCCCAGGTCGTCAAGATACTCGAGGAGAATGCCTGGAAACCCGTACCGACCTCGGTCGAGTCGGTCATCACACCCAGAGATAGCATTTCCGATGCCACGCAACTCCTAAACGTGCTCTGCAACTACCTCTTCATCCACAGCGAGGGTATCATCCGCGCTCGTGCCATACTCTGCCAGATTTACTTCCTCGCGTTGCATGACGAATACTACAAGGCTCGCGACATGATGCTCATGTCCCATCTTCAAGAGACGATCAACAGCTTCGATGTGCAGACCCAGATACTCTACAACCGTACTCTCGTACAAGTCGGCCTGTGCGCATTCCGCAAGGGTCTCGTCTACGACGCGCAGAACACTCTCCAGGAGATCTGTGGGAGCGGCCGACAAAAGGAGCTCCTGGCTCAGGGCGTGATGATCCAGCGATACGCCCAAGTCTCTCCGGAACAAGAACGGCTCGAGAAACAGAGGCAGCTGCCGTTCCACATGCACATCAACCTAGAGCTCCTCGAGTGCGTCTATCTGACATGCAGCATGCTTCTTGAGATTCCCCTGCTCGCCCAGACCGGCTCCTCCCCCGACGTCAAGAAGCGCGTCATCAGCAAGACCTACCGGCGTATGCTCGAGTATCACGAACGACAGATCTTCACCGGCCCTCCCGAAAACACGCGTGACCACGTCATGCAGGCCTCACGAGCTCTGGCCGCCGGCGAATGGAAGAAGGCGATCAACTTCGTCCACAGCATCAAGATTTGGGATCTCATGCCCAACATGGACGAGATCAAGTCGATGCTTTCCAAACAGATCCAGGAGGAAGGGCTACGGACATACCTCTTCACCTACGCCCCCTTCTACGACACGCTTGCCGTGTCTACCCTATCGACCATGTTCGAGCTAGAAGACCGCAAGGTTGCCTCCATCGTGAGCAAGATGATCAGCCACGAAGAGCTAGCCGCCGCCCTCGACCAAGTGACCTCGACAGTCATCTTCCGAAAGGGCGTCGAGCTCTCCCGCCTCCAGAGCCTGGCCCTCACCTTGTCGGACAAGGCGGCCGGCCTCATCGAGACCAACGAGCGAACGCTGGAGCAGCGGACACAAGGCACGGCCAATGCGTTTGACAGGAGGGGCGGACAGAACCAGCGTGGCGGCCGCGGAGGAGGACCAAAGACGGGTCGCGGTGGCGCACGGACGGGTGGAACGGGACAGCGACAGGCCGGTGGCACGCAATTTACGGGAGGCGCGCTCGGTGGCGCCGTTCGAGGTTAGACAAATATGGGGGCGTACATGATTGTATCTTGTGCTTTTTTTTCTCTCTCTAAAACTGTTTTGCGTCTCGTGTGCATACGGCCCGGGCTGCTTTTCGATGAGAGGAAAAAAAAAAGTTCTTCATCGGCGATGACGGACCTAGGGTTAATGGTATGGTCAGGTAGCAGCATATCTACTGAGGGAATGAATGATTTTTATCGTTTACTCTTTGTCTTTTTTTTTTTGCCTATCTCTCTCCCCCCTCTCCCCACCTCCCTCCCTCTCTATCGCTCGTCTCATCAATGCATGTGCTTGCCGTCAAAGTAAAGTATCAGAGCGCTATTATTTGTATATCATACATGTACATTTTAGCGAAGTATCTCATGACCGAATAGATACAGGTAGTTGACCTCCCTCGCGTCTTCGCGTGATATCCTTCCCTTTATGTATGAGAGATTCTCTTCTCTTATGTGCATATGTATATTATATATATTGTATATATGTGTATGTGTGTATGTACGTGTGTGTGTGCTCTATATCTATATCAGACGGAGTAATATCTCTGACTCACATCTCACATGCGGAACCGCCGCATCTCATCGAGAGTCCAATAGCGGCGCATGTTCTCGGCGCCGAGGGTACGGACCTCCTGGTCAAGATGGGTCCAGAGCACGGCGCCCCATGTGTCGAGCTGGGCCTTGAGGACGGGCATCCGCAGCTCCGTCTCGCCGGACTGGCATTTCTGCAGGTAGTCGCGCAGGCCGTCCATGCCCTTGTGGATCTCGACGTGTTGACGCAGGAGCTCGGCGGCGATCTTCTTCTCCTTATTCTCCTTCTCTTTCTTCTCCTTCTCCCCCTCTCCCCCCTCTCCCGCCTCCGTCTCCCCGGTGGTCCGCGGGGGATCGATGTCGCGCGGGCGCTCGCGCCCGGTGCGGAACTCGGGCATGCGCCTCGCGAGCAATGGGAAGACGTACTGCTCCTCGATGGAGTGGTGCATCTCGAGGTGGCGGACGAGGTCCAGCCCCGCGTTGATGAAGGCGCGGATCGAGAGCCCCCCCGCGCGCCGGCCGCTCGACGCGGAGGTGTACAGCGTCTCCCAGGTCGACCGGAAGTGCGCGTGGAAGAGGTCCATGTGCTCGGCTAGGCGGTTATATTCTTTGAACTCGCGGGCGGAGAGGGGCGGGATGGTTGGCGCCGGGGTTGGTGCCGGGGTTTGGTCCGGGGCTGCGGGAGGGTCGGATGAGGAGGAGGGGGCCGGACCCGGGGCGGAGGGGGATGACATCTTGGCTGGGGCCGAGGTACTGAGGTAGGCGCGAGCGGGATGATGAGATGGTTTATACCAGTAGGTACCTCCGAGTCCTCTCGGGGCTGGCGGCAGCAGTGGTACTGGTACTAGTATCGGTGCGGAAAACGAGATGCGGGGTTGCTTCGGCGGCGGCGGCGGCGGCCTTCCAGTTTGAATGGTCGTGGACTTGGCTCTGAGGATGAGGGCTGTGGCTTTGCGGCGCGGAGTGCTCATGCCTTGGTACCTCTACATGCATCTATGTAGAGAGGTATCTTGGGTCTCTCGTACGTACTTTAGTCTAACGTAACCGTCTTCTTTGCTATGACTCTAAGGTATATATTCAAAGAGAAAGAGGGAAATAAGAATAACAATCTCTCGTGGGCGTGGCGGCGTCGTGTTTATATCATATTTCCCGCGTACCTTCAATACTTCAGCTACTGACTTGCATCTTATAACTATCTACGGAGTAGTTGTTTGGTTTTTTTAGCACAACGAATTCGGGTTATGTCAGCCATTGCAAATCAAAAATGCAGTGTCTGCCTGCATCTACCGTACACTAGGAGGTTAGATAGGGGAAGGTACTTGTAGACAGAGCGAGTCATGATTGGGGAGGGATGCCTGTCTTGCTGAGCTACCTAAGCCCTTTTAGTGTAAGTAGGTCAGGTCGGATACGGAGTCCTTCCCAGGCGCGCGTTTATTATGTAAGGAGGTGGTAGGTTAAGTGAAGTAAATAAAAAGTCATTCTCTTATTCTCTCATTCTTCCTTTTTCTCCTTTTTGGGGGGTTTTATTGTGGGTTTTAAGCGGCATCGCGGAGAATCCGGTGTCTATTAAGTAAGTACCTTACCTAGGTAGGTAGATAAGCCCTGACATTGCTCTCTTGGTCAATTCTTGAAAGAGAGAAAAGCGAATCGGGGAACCTACAAAAAAACAGTAGAGAGAAAAAAAGGATGATATACTAACAGGGAGAAGCCCGCATTGCCGACATCTCCGAGGAGAGGTATTTAGGTATAAGCCGCGAGTGCAGTGGCTTGTCTGTTGGTAACTTTCAATGGCACGACGTCGATATCTACTTAGATACTAGTTTTCTACTTGACCAATCCACTTCGAGGAGGAATCCAGGGATTGCTGTTATCGGCAATCATTGTCAGACTTCAACATCTCTGCTAACCTAAGTACAACCAACCAGCTACCTCTTCTCTCGTTTGATCAATCATCCTGTGCAATTGTGATAATTGCCTTTGCTCTGCATATTCGAATTCCGAAGTCCTATTTTCGGCGCTGGCTAAGTACCTAATGTAGGTGTTCTGTCATTGTCATCTTCATTAGGTATCGTATCCTCGCAAATCATGTTCAGCAGACATGTTCAGCAGACATCAACTCAAGCATTAATGAGTGCGACATCTTCTGCGGGACAACTCTCAAACAGCAGCACTTACTTGTATTACAGCCGTAACCTAAACATGAGCAACGAGTTTTTCTGGTCGAAGAGCTCTGCTGAACCGCAATGGCCCAAGAACCGTCCCACGACGTTATGACAGTCGTCTCCCTCCTTATGCCATGTCATAAGGGTCTTCTTCATGAAACAGAACATGAGCACACAGACTGTCTAGACCGTTGCCACTTGCATAGCACATACATATACGCCGTGGCTCTCATCCATCTGGCCGAGCGATTCTGGACACCGCGCAACACATATGTCATACACATACAGGAACGTAAACGTGTCTAGTCTGTACATCATGGTAGTGCGACGATATGCTGTCACCCACCCAAGCCGATTGCGAGATGATCTCCCGTTGCAGCCTCATCTTCCATGCAGGTGTGTATAAGCTACAATCCGGCGTTGGGGCCCGACGGAGTATCGCCCAGATAAACGAACGAACAACATCCATTTGGAATGCTCAATGTTTGACGTCGCACGACGCCATCTCGCAGACGGGAGCTACGGGCTACGATTCCCGTCGTCGTACAACGCAGGAGAAACGGGCCTATACCACGCATATATGCGCCAGGAACGATTACCCGGCCTTTGGATCCCTGGCGATGGAGGCATGCCCAAAGGGACTCGCTCGCTGGTCTTCATGCGGCCTACATGCGGCCCGCCTATCTCCATGCCACGAGCGGAGGAGCGCGAGCAAAAGCCGCACGGGTGGTTCAACCGATCTCGATGGGCGCCGCCGCAGGGTAGGGGGCCGAACAACTAGTAACCTTAGTAGGTTGGTGATCTGCATCTTGCCGTCGGGCTATTGTTACCTATTGGTATAACCAGGTTTCGACATGCATACGTGGCGCGTGCGATATAATATCGGTTTCGCTGTCCGTCACTCACGCCCCCCTAACTCTCTATGAAGGCCTCGCCTTGTGGAAAGACGTACGAGAACCCGTAATAAGTGGTAGATCGACTTACTCGTTCTTTCTATCCTTCGACGCCCCGTCCGTGGCTGGTTTGTTGGTTGGTCAGTTTGTTGATTTCTTTTCTGTGCTCACGGCACGGCAGCGCCTTGCCGGGGACCCGATTTACGGGATGCTGCGTGCATGCTTGCTCCCTCCCTTTCGGGGGCTCATTTTGTTTGTCCTAATCGATCTAGAATGCAGTTCCATCATGTTTCTAGCCAGGACCGGTGAGGAGAGCGATAGGAACGCGGCGAACGAAAGCGAAATGAGGATATAAAACGTCAGCGGCTCTCTTCGCAATGATCAGAGAGCATCTTTCAACAACATCAGCGAGAATGCGGATATAGTATCAAATTCCATGAGACACTTATTATATACTACTTATACCTTCCAGACGGTCGCCTGCACTCACTCCTATCTATCAACCCAACTCATACCAATCCGAGCAAAAGGTCTAGCCAGCTAGCAACGATGACTTCCCCTCTCGACCCGCAGCGGAGGATATATTCCCACATCAATGGTCATCCGGCCGACGTGCTCGACCGTCTCACCGTCTCGGAGCTATGCAAAGGATGGCCGGTGTACCGCGACGCATCGGAGTGGAAGAACTTCCGCTCGCTCTTCTGCCACGACGCCTTCGTATGGACGAGTAAGCATATACCAAGCATTGACTCCGCCCAATTCCATTCCATCCCCCTTATCCCGACCAAGGAACTTTTCAAACAACGCCCCCCATCCAACCGAAAAAGCTCACCACAACGCAACGCAACACTGACGTATCCAGCCTGGAGCAAACGCCAGACCATCGACAGCTTCATACAGGTGTCGAAGGAGGGCAAGGCGCGCGGCGACTTCATCATGCACCGCGAGTGCGGGACGTCGGTGGACCTGAACCCGCAGACGCGCCGGGCCGTGGGCAAGATGAAGGCGACCATCACGCAGCGGTTCGCGATACCGGGGGACGCGGCGCGGGGCGTGGCGCCCGTCGTCTTCGACGTCGACTGCGACTGCCGCTTCCACTTCTTCTGCCTCCAGGAGCCGGTCGACTACGAGGGCTCGGACTCGGACTCGGACGGGCCGGGGGCCATAAGCCACGGCCGCGACGGCCTGGAGTGGAAGGTCCGGTACGTCAAGCTCATCTACGACAAGGACAAGGTCGTCCCCGCGGACGGGAAGACGGCGCCGACCTTCTCCGAGGACGTCCTGCGGCGGTGCCCCGAGGGATACAGGTACCTCGGCGCCGCGCAGCGCATGCTGGGGCACGACGTGGACGAGTTCCTGCCTACCATCCAGGGGTCGGAGGAGGGGACCGCGCACCGCTTGTGGCTGGACATGTATGAGAAGATGGGACAGTGGCTGGATGGCGAGGAGGACATCGACCTCTCGTCTCCCGTGTCCGGTGGGAAGGGGGCGAATGGGGTCGCGAACGGGAACGGGCACGGGAATGGGAACGTGAATGGGAACGGGAAGAGCAATGGCTTTCATCGTCGAGTTGTTAACTGACTGACTGACGACCTGCTCTGTGTTACTACTGATGCTGTTAGGGGCTTGGGAGAAGGTGAGGTTATATTATAAAAGGGGCTTGTCACTATTAGATTTAGACTTCAACTACCATAGTATACAATACGTAGACAGGTAGTCATGAGAGACAGTGTATAAGAGCCTCTACGGTGGCTTTCACATACCAGGCCTCGCATAGCTAAAGTAATTTGCAGATGGAACTTATTCGCCTGGTCAATTGCTTTACTGCTTGTCCTCTTGGGTATTATCATCAATACGATTACTTTTACACATAGCACGCAGCTAGCCTCCCGTTATTCGATTCTGAGCTTTGACGTTTCTTGTATCACGGGCAGCCTCTTTGAAAATTATTATTATTCTCATGAATCAAGTACCCAGTGACATGTGTGTTGTTCCTAAAGTCAGAACTACTAATACAGCGTATGTATCATGCTATTAGATGCTGCAACCAGATAACTAGATAATTCGATTCAAAGTCCTTTCCGGGATGGAATGATGGCCGGGCCCTGTTTATTCCCCTTGGGCCTCTTGAATGCCCCGAACAGATAGCATTGTATCAGGAGACTTGGTACTCCGGAGTGAAGATAAGTCACAGGTCGTGTCACGGCACTACATAAGCAACTATAGACAGCTAAGCGTCCGGCTTAACAACGTTCTACTTCCGCTAGTATATCGCTATAGTACAATTCTGTGACAGGTAGCTTGCTTCTAGGTAGTATGTAAGTGATAGTATGGGGTAAGGGCTCAATTCCATTCATTCCTGAACCATGCTACGAAGTAGGGGGGCTCTGGCTCCTGACATAGAACTTCTGTATATATCAATACAAACAAACGCACCAAGGGACGTAGCAGCTAAACCCCTTTCTCTCCCTGCGACTTTCATATTGTCTGACACATTGTTTGAGAATAAGGCTGATCCGTAGTTCCAGCACCAGATCGACGAGCTTGGGATGACGCGTTGAAGTCCTAGGCTACTATGTGAATGAGCGAGTGAGCGAGTGAAAGATAGAGAGCGGCTGTATTGACGATGGAGCATAGGTAGGTAGGTAATAACCTAGCCGCCTCCATTGCCCTCCCGCATGACTTGAAATGAAACTAGAGTCTTACGAACCGCTATTGTTGCGTAGGCGTCGACAAGCAAGCGTGCCGCATCCCTCGCATCCCGTATCCGTACGGTCAACGCCGGAAAAGTTCTCGCGCGAAACGTTCGCATTCGGCGCATATATTACCCTCCATACGTTCGCGGATAACGACTGCCTCTTTGAAGTGCGGGCAAAATGGCGTGCCTAAATCACCCTCCCGGGGGTATTTTTCTCTATGGTGAGCGCAAGCGTAGAAACCGTTCGGTGTGATATGTTTGCAGTTCCAGACTTGCCAGACTTCCTTGCACATCGTGGTAGTTCTGTCGCTGTTAAGTAATTATCGATATAATTATGCTGGTAAAGCTGGTGTGGCGGGAGTCGGCCGGGGTTCTAGGCAGGCAGTGAATATATGTGTTCGTTGCGTTTATCTTGTATTGAAAGACAAGATGATTTGATCTCGCTTTTCGAGAGAGTATGGCCTCATAGCATCGACTTTATGTCCTGCTCTTCTGGATAACCCCTCGCATGTCTGGGAATGTTTGTCGACTCATGTCCGCTCAGCCGAGAAGGGATAAACAAGCCCAGCCCAGCCCAGCCCAGCTTTATCATAGGCTACGGACATTATATTTCGAGCGCCACGCCCGTGCTCCGTGATGTTTCTCGCCAGTGATTCTGGGCACAGAGGCAATAGACAGGCCAATCGCAGTCAGAGAGCAGGGTTATAGGGCTTGATAGACGAGACAGGTAGATAGGTAAGGCGTAGGGAGGTGATCGATCAATTCCTTAATCTCCTAATATCTAAGGGGGAGCGAAGCTTCCTATATATATAAGCATATCATTATAAACGCTTGAGCACCTGTACCTAAGCAATGAAAGTTATAGGAAAGGGAGTCTAGATTGACCGAAATAGAAGAAGAAAACGTAACTTTGAGGCCGTATATTGAGGTAGAGAGATCGAAGGAGCTAAATCAAGGGGAAAGGTGGTCATCATTTGATCGTTCCGTTGGAACCAAGAGTTCTTCGGTGATAGTCACTGAATCGGGCTCGTTCCTATGATAGAGGTCTGAGCTTGACAGTTTCGCGTCTTGTTTTCAATGCACTTGGCAGATCTTCATTGGGTTGTCAAGGATAGATACCCGAGGGATGGACAGAAGGTGAGCACGCTAGCATTTACGTGTAGGCAGGGAGGGTGACAGTGACACGTTGCTTCTAGAAATTGGCAGCCTTGGTATCAGGTATCTTAGTAAACGAATGGAATAAGAAAATGTATATTGTACGATTTTGATGTGTATACCTCTCTATCTATGACATCTCGTAGAGGAGAAGCGTTGTTGGTCGATGGAGCAAGTGTCACTCCACGTACGGGCAAAGACCATCAATGGTCAGCTAGTAGTAGTAGATAGGGGGGTGGCAGATGGCTAAAGTATGTGTCGAAGACGTCGAGCTGAGATTGGCTTCAAAATAGGGAACTATACTGGTAAGAGAGATTTTCGGGTTCGAGAGATAATTACTGTATCTGGTAGGTACCTAGCTTGACAGGAAAGTGCAGGCCCTGTCCGGTAAAAGAGAAGACAGGTGGAAACAGTCTCTACGAACCCTAAGCTATGAGCTCTCTAAGCCCCTCCTTCTGAGAAGGTCATAAACCTCGATACGGGTGCGGCCTTCCAACAGACGTTCCCCGAAAAGACCTCAATGGTCTAGTGGTAAAGCAGTCGCCAGGACAAACCGCCTGTGCGGCTATAAGCACTCAGGAGTTTTCCGGTCTCAAGGGAAAGCGAGTTCATCTCCAGCCCTAAGATTCTTTTTTCTTTCTTTCCGCTTTTCCAAAGTTAGCAGTTCGAGTCTCACTCTTGTGGCCTTTTTTTACCAATTTTTCTTCAATTCTTCCTGTTGTGTACTTGTGTCGTCTTTCTTCCTCGCCCTCGCCCCCTTTCCCGCCCCAGATGATTAGTAATTATCTTATCCTCCCTTTGGCTTCTCTGGTGGCATAAGTCCGTGTTGTATATCTCGTATGCAATTAGTCATATCCACCTGTTGCCTTTAAGACGCTTTGCAGAGAAAGCCAGGCGTGTTCTCTTCGTATATTAATATGCTTGCGCAGTTATGTTTACTGTTTCTGTGCATGCAGTCGTGTATGTACGAAGTACCTAGTAGTCTGTACCTACCTATTTCCTAAGTACCTAAGTACTCCTAGTAGGGGTGGTACCTAGATACTTTAACTTAGTTCATCTAGAAGAGCGGCAGCTAACCTATTATGGCTAGATAGTACGGGCGTCACGCAAAAACGCGACCCACCCTGAGCGAGTACTAGGTACTTAATAGGTACTCCAGTCACATGCATTTCTCTTTCTCTTTGACGCGACTTGTTAATCGATCGAGTCTCTCAGCTTCTCACCCGAAGCCCCTCGTCATGTAAAATCGCCTCAACACTTCAAATCCACCCTCCACAAACCACGCTTCCGACTGGTCATGCAATCGCCTCCTACCTCCGACCATGTCGTCGACCCCTTCGACCCGTCTCGGCCGTTCCACGGTCTCGTGCTCTGCTGCACCAACATCGAGGCAGATCAACGTGTAAATAAATACCTACTGCCACCTTCACCATTTACCCTCCACCTTTTCGCCTACTTCTTCTATATCCCATATTTCTACGTCGACTAACAGCTGTTTGATGCCTCACAGAGCGAGATCGCCCAGCGCACCGCCGACATGGGCGGCGTCCACAAGTACGACCTGACCCCCGACGTCACCCACCTCATTGTCGGCGACTACAGCACGCCCAAGTACCGCCACGTAGCTAAGGAGAGGCCCGACATCAAGCCCATGGCTGCCGGCTGGGTCGACGCCGTGCGGACCTTGTGGATGGAGGACCACGACTTCGACTTCGCCGCCCTCGAGAGCACCTGGAAGCTCCAGCCCTTCGAGGCCGGCGGCGGCAATCCCAGCAGCCTCAACCCTGCCGAGCGTGGGAGACAGAGGCTGAGATGCTGTCTGACTGGTTTCGAGGACAGTCCGTCTCCCAGCCTCCTCGGCCCGACCATAGCTGACCTGACCTCTCCAGATGATATACGCGCCATGATCGAGGACAAGGTCAAGGCGAACGGCGGCGAATACGTTGCCGACCTCACGCGACAGGTCACCCACCTCATCGTCTCCAAGCCCGAGGGCAAGAAATACAGTGCCGCCCATAAGTGGGGCATTTACTGCGTCTCCATCGAGTGGCTACATGACAGCGTCGAGCGGGGCATGATACTCAACGAGGAATGCTACGATCCCACCCTGCCGCCCGAGGAACGAGGCAAAGGCGCTTGGTCACGCAGGGACCCTCACCACCGGATATCCCTAGGCAAGCGATCACGGGAACACTCCATCATCTCGACCGAAGGGGCGAGTAGGAAGCTGAGAAAGCAAGCGAGCATAAAGATCAACAGTCAAAGCAAAAACATATGGGGAGATATCTTAAACCAGTCAGCCGGCGATCTCTCGCGATCGGCCGGTGCCCCGCAAAAATCCAGCGAACCTGCTGCTTCGGCGACGAGCGACCCAGGGACCACCGAACCAGTCACATCCGAGACGACTCAACCTACTGAACAGCACATGGCACCACCACCGCGCGACAGGATCTGGCCAGCACTGAGAAAAGGCGTGTTTGCGGGCTGTCGATTCTTTGTCCATGGGTTCCCCACGTCGAAAGAGCAGATTCTCTTTAATTTTCTCACATCGCACGATGGTCAGGTTTCCCCGACGTTGGAAGACGTGGCGTCGTCACACCACACCGAACCGCTTAACCAACGTTATCTCCTCGTCCCGCAGACTTCTCAACCCGATAGCCACCCACAGCTTCCCGACGGAGTTCACATCATCACCGAGTTCTTTATCGAGCGCTGTATTCATAACAAGACACTATCTTCTCCTACGGACCATGTTTGGGGCCAGCCGTTTCCACGATTTCCTGTCGACGGATTTCAGAAGCTGACGATATGCACCGCCGGATTCGTCAACGAACAGTTAAATCATGTCGAAAAAACCGTGACGCAGCTGGGCGCCACCTACTCTGAAAAGCTGAACAGAAATATCACCCTTCTTCTCTGCCCCGATTTGGCTTCGCTGCGACAACAAAAGCGTGACCTGGCTATCTTCCACAACATACCCATCATTAATGCCGAATGGCTATGGCAATGTATTTCAACTGGGTGCCTAGTGCCATGGGACGATTTTCAATTCGAAGAGTTAATTCGAAGCGCCGATTCTATCCGCGCGAACTTGAAGAGGAGAGAACAAGAAAAAAAGAATAGGGAGGCGCTTAACAGATCCCGGTCAGAACCCGTACCGACTAAAGTGCCCGTAACGAAACCTGGTCGCCGAGCGCCTGCGCCACCCCCGAGAGCCGGCGTCGACAGGACTGCATTCGAGAGCGATACCCCCAGAGCTGATCGTGAAACCAACTCGCTTCAGAGACAGAACACCCACGAGTCACACTATGAAACAGCACCTACTCACCCCGGTGGCCTCGACGACGCTTTTGCAACGGCCCCACTATCTGAGACAACGATAAGCCATCTGAATAAAGCGGTTTCGTCCCCAAAACCATCCGAACCAGAGAACACAGTGAAGCGCTTCCCCACCGAGGGTGAGGTGGGCGATTCGGAAGCCGGCGACGACTCGGACGCCACGACGCGCAAAGAACCAACGAATCCAAGTCCAGAAACGGAACGCAGGCGCAAGGTGCAAGAGGCCAGAGACCTCGAGCGACTCGAATTGTCCAAGCGACTTAACTCTCTCATGGCCGACGATGCAGTCCAAGAGGGGAGTGGTCCCCCGCGCCCCGCCCGGCGGAAACGCGAGATCCTGGGCCGCGCGACGAGTAACGTGTCCGTGACATCGACCGCGAGCGCGGACTCGAGTCTCGCGCTGTCGGGTTCCGGTCCCAGGTCAAGACAACTCGCCTCCGCCCTGCCAACCGTATCCGCGTCCGGCGAGACGGAATTTGACAAGTTTCTCGAGCACGGTAAAGACCGCGACGCCGAGCCCGAGAACCCCCCGCCCGCCACGCAGCTCGAATACGAGGACCTGCAGGCGAAGAAATATCGCCAGGTCGTGGTGGGGAAGATGATGGGGCGGGGGAAATTAGGTGGGAGGAGCAAAAGCGAGGGTAGCAAGAGTGAGGGCGGGAGCAGAGAAGAAGGGGAAGGAAAAGGAAGACTCCGAGTTACCGATCCGCCAGCCTCTGCTAAGTTGAATAGCACCAAGGAAACGGGTGCCACGAGACGGACTACTAGGCGACAGGGCCGGTAGCTAGGTGATCATTCTCGCCCCTTTTCTTTTTCATTCCTTTTGGGATGGCTTTGCGTGTTTTGTCTATGTATGCGCTCCGCTTGTCCGAGGAGATGGAATGAGACGACTGCAAGACATTTTAATGAAATGAAATGCGGAGCGACGGTTGGGACTATCTATCTACCTATCTCCTATCCTGCGGATATCCCTTGGACACGTCATGGATAGAATGATGTGATGGGATGCGATGGGACGGATGGATGCCTACCCATCCGTTGCTTGCTCATCTGCCCTGGCTCGAGCTACCGATAGAGTCGGTCGGTCGGTCGATGATTGATAGATGAGTAGCCAGCTCACGCACGCATTGTTGATCGTTTTTGTTTGTGTTTTTCTTGATACGTCACGTCACGTCTTGTGAGCGAGCGAGCGATCAATCATCGTGCTATATAATACCCGTATGTGCTGGAATAGGGCAGGGCAGGGTAGGGTAAGGGGGCAATGGTGTTCCCGGGCACGGGCGGGCGGAATGTGTTTGGTATACTATGTAGACCTCTAGGCTTCAAGTATAGAAACTTACTCACAGTGCCTAGGTTAGCTACGGCTATGAGGAAGGATAAGAGATGAGATGAGATGAGATGAGATAAGATGAACGGAATGTGAAAATGAACTGAAATGAACTAGAATAGAATACGTCTGATCTTATCTTGTCATCGCCATGCTAGTCGCCGATTCACCTACCCCCGCCATGCATGTGCTTGCTTGCTTGCTTGCTTATTTACTCATTTACTTATCTAACCTGCATTGTTGGTGATTCGGCGATGGCGGGGATAAATAGTAATTAAAAGGGTTGGGAGCCGAAGCCGAGTTGTGAGAATGAAGTAAAGTGTGAATACGTACGTAAGTAGTAAGTAAGTGAGTGAGGAAGCAAGGAAGTAACCAAGTAAGCAAGCATTAGTACCAACTGAGAATGGATTATAGAAGGGATTTAGAATTCCTGATACAGCAGTAGGTAGGTAGATTGATGAAGTAATATGTTAAACTTGTACGTGAGTAGGTTCCTGACAAAATACGCGTCCTTGCCACTTCAAGTTCAATCACCGATTGACAACAGGAGAGTGCATAATGGAACTAGCAAGTTACTTGGATTTTTTTTATATATATTCTCGTCTCATCTCGTCGTCGCGTATAATCTATTCGTCGACTCATACTCGCTACCTATCGGATGAGGTTCCATAGACTCAGATCATCTTCTCATCTAATATAGATCAACAGAACGAGTCAAAAACCTTTCCGACTTAGGTAGGTAGGTAACCTGATCTCCTCCATGCATACGGCAAGTAACTGCTCACGCAGATTTATCCCACGGTGTCGTGTCCGACCCCTATTCGCATGGCTTTCCATGCGCCGTAAAGCTAGGTATACAAAATAGTTGTCAAAAACGAGCGTTGTATCAAATGTAACGCAAATATCGTGATGCAGTGATACGATGGGTAGAAATAATAACGCCTCTGCGCTTAAAAAAAAAGGAACACGAATTCTCTCTCCTTGTACTTGGCGGGTATTTGCTGCTGTCTTTGGCAGCATTTCATCGTCTTTTTAAATGAAGAAAGGGCAGTGGCACTGTCACATGGGATTACAGACCAGCTGCAGCCTCCGTCAACACGCTCAGCAAGCTAGCCGCAGCACCTCCGATGCCAACTGCGCGGAGTGTCTCGTTCCTAGCCTTCCTTCGGGCTCCCCGGTCTCTTTCTCGGTCTCGGTCCCGATCTCGGTCACGGTCACGATCCCGGTTGCGGTCGCGGTCGCGGTCATCTCGTGGACGGCGGCTCTGCTCTTCATCTCGTGGACGGCGAGTCTGCTCGTCATCACGGTCGCCGCGTCGACTCCCTGATGTAGTAGATGTAGTAGAATAGTATTTGCTGCTATTGCTGTACCGATTCTCACGATCACGGTCGCGGTCTCGGTCGCGGTCAAGATACCGATCTGACCGATATTTCTTCTCCCGGTCTCCATCTCGAGTTCGAGCTTTATCCCGATCTCTATCCCGATAATCCCGCTCATTTGTCTCTTTCTCTCTTCGTCGATCGAAACTGCGGGGCGCTGAGCCTGAATTGATATCCAAGATTTGAGGTTCCGGATCGAATCGCACATGTGGATCATCGTTCTTGTTTTTGAGAATAGGTTTTGGTTTCGCTGTCGCCGAGGGGCTGATATTTTCGCGTTGCTCTCCAGTTCTGTCTTCACCCGCCGCGGGTAACGCGATGGGTGGGTAGGCTTTGGTCCCTTTATCGTCGTTACCGCTGGATGTGGCCCGACTATCTGGCCTACTGCGATGGCTGAAGTCTTGCGATGAATGTGGCTGAGGAGGCGGGTACGAATTTGAGTAACGGGAATATCCAGCACGATCCTCGTGAGAATCCTCAGATGCTTCGCCATCGCTAGAGTCCCATATCTCCCCCGTAGAACTAGCTGTACTATTCGCACGCCGATGATTTTGAAGGTTGATCACATATCCAGATCCTTCATTCTGAGCATGCTGGCCATCAGCTACATCCCAGTTCCGGTATTTATCGGGATGATATCGATCTTCTGGCTGCCGTTCACTCCCGCCGAGCATAATTTGCGTGGGGGCGATAGAAGCGCTTTGTGCGACTCGGCGGCGCTCATTGCGTACCTCTTGGCTTTTCCTTGCAAGCTCATAAATATCTTCCCTCTTCAATTCGCCGAGTATCGCCACAAAATCTGGTCGTGCTTCATACCGTAGACCTTCTCGTTCGAGGACTTCGGGCGAAACTAGGCTCCGACGGATACGGGTCCATTTTGCATCAAGTGGAATCTCTCGGCCTTGGCTATCAGGTCTTAGCCGCGCAAATCGCTGGCTGCCTGTCTTTTGTGATGGATTATGCGGGACCAAAGCCGAACGATCTCCCACAAGAGAGGGAGCCGATGTCGAATTAGAATGAACAATAGGCGGTGAACTTCGTTCACCACCAAGTGGCGGGGGCGGTAGGGAAGGGACATATCTTGGAGGTGGGCCATGCTCGTACTCATATTGCCTACCCAAGGTCAACTTTCGATCGAAAGAGGAAGGAAGTGTTGGTTGCGAGGACGAAGGAGGCATATATCGTTGAGCGTGAGAGCTAGAAGTCAGATAATTTCCAGGCAAAGACGGAGATATTTTTACATTCTCCATAGCCATGGCTTGATCAATATTCTGTTTATCTATTGTCATGAGATCTCTTGTTGACATCAAGGCCATAGAGCCCGATGAAGACTCATCTTGGTCGTCAGATGAGCGGTTGTCATACGAAAGATCGGTCTCATGGGTAGATGGTGGAGCGCGTGGGGCCGAATAGTGGTCATATCGTAGTCGCTCCATTTTTGTAGATGGAAAGAAATTTTCATTGTCAATATCTGGACTCAGAGGGTCTTCGTCACTAGGATCCGCCGGGGCTAGATAGGGCGGGTAGGGAGAAATCATCTTGGTGTCGGCTAGCGGCGTATAATTCTCTAGGAAGCCCCTAACTGATGGCGTGTTACCACCAACCGTGGTGATCTGCTCATCGACTTGACGAATATATGCTCGTAGGACGTCCTGTGCAATTTGTCAGGTCGTTGTTTGTCTTGGTAGCAGAACGAGACTTGGCCACAGACGGTATACTTACCTGATTGTTACGCAGCACATCCCTCGAGAAGCCTTCGTCTTCGAGCGCGTCCCTGAACTGTTCCCAGAGCTGGTCTTCGCTATCGCCCTCAGTGAACCCCGAATTCTTGCGTTGGCAAATGCGAGTGGCGATCGTGTCGACTTTGTCCTTGATGGCATCGAGGTCGGTACTACTGGTGTCGACTAGCTGACGTGATTTGCTGGGGTTGTGTAGCTGGATAGTGTCAAGGAACATATGAATGTTTAGCTTCTGGCTGGCGAGCTTGCTCCTGATCAGGTCGATCTTGTCGGACTCCAGGCTGTCTAACATGGTCCAGCCCTTATCACTATCGTTTACGAGGCCGCGGCGTTCACCATCTCCGCTGACGACGGATCCGTCTGAGCCACCGTCGAAGTATTTCTCCAAGATGGTATCAAGCTGCTTCAGTATGAAATCGGTATCCTCTATTATGGGCGTCAGCTGCCGCACATAGACGGTAGTATTGTCGCTATTCAGCAGTGATTCGGGGTCCTCGGCTTCGACCCTGAGATGTTTGAGGACAGTGTGCAAGTCGCGAACGACGGTCGCAGCGGTCTCGAAGTTGGAGTTAGCATTCCGGGCGCGTCTATAAAGCTTGCGTGCGAATGCGTCCAGGGTATTGATAGAGGCCAATATTGCGGGCGATGTGGCCCGCTCAGAAAGGTGGCCTACAGTCATGGCGTCTGCCCTTGCTCGCTCGTGAGAAGCTTGGTCCCTCTGGTGGGAGATGTTTAGCATTGTACAGTCTATTGAGGAGGGGGATACGCACCGGAACGATGACTTATATGAGTGGCAGGGACAATGGAGTGGTACGATGACGAGGACTCCGACGAGAACCCTGATGAGGATAAGACAGAGAGTTTAAAACAGATAGCTGGTGAGTGAATGGTGACTACAGAGATTGAACCACGACAGGCGGGTTAGAATCTAAGCAGACACGGCATGCATAGCTCGCGAACCCGGGTGCGTGGGCTGGTTCGTCGATCACCATGCGCGTGTTCTAGTTGTTGTGGGTATACGGTATTATACCCAGATGGCCTGACGTCTAGCAGACAGACTAATTGACCGGCCCGGCCTGTGTCGACTCAAGCGTCTTTGCCAACCTTGGCGCTCGTTCGCCCTTGTATGATGACGGCTCGGTCAGCAATTGAGGAATACGGGTTTCCGACCAGCCAGGGTATCACGGCGTAGTGCTACGGTGCTGGTGAGCGTACAGAGCTTCATAAGTCAATTATATGCGCAGAACGAGCTTGGCAGTAGGTAGTGTGCGCGGTAAGTGAAGATAGACACAAGTGAGTCAAGACAGTCAATGATAGATAAGTAGGTATGATATAATGACAAGCGGCGAAAGAGGGGGGCAAGAGTCAACAGAAGTGGAAGAAGGAAAAGGAAGAGGAAGAGTGAGACTGTTCTACCTGGTCGAAGCTATCGAGGATTTGTAGGCGCCGATCAATGGCCAGTGTTATTATTGCTCAGAGAATATAATGAGCGTCTCGTGCTCGTACTGTTCTCGCTTGCCTTAGACGGGGATGATTCTCGAGTGGTAGCAGGACCAAACAGCAAGCAAAACGAGGCCCTCGAGTCGATAGACGACCATCAGTGTCAAGTGATGAGGCAACAGAGATGTTTGTTTGTTTCGTGGACGAATGCGAATGGGCAAAAATAGCACCAGATTCTGCCCAGAGTTGAAACGGCCTGATTGTCCTGGTCGGTGGTGATGATGACCTAATTGGGTTCAGATCGGGGAAGAGCGCGGTAGAGGGTAGTATTGGGAGCCAGTCTAAGTCCAGGGTCCAAGCCCAATCGAGAAGAGGGAAGCAAGCGGCAGCAAGGATGTCGGTCGTGGGTATATTAAAGAGCAGCTGGGGATATCCCGTCTGTTCTGTAGACTACCTACGTGCAGCGTATAAGCAACGGGTCAATGTCACCTACATGGATGTAACTCCTAGCGACTAAGTACTTGAGTACTACATGTAAGTGAAATGTACATGTATGTAGGCACCTAAGGTAGGTACATGTATGTAGAGGAGAGGCAAGTTGTTGTTCCCACTCAGCTGGGAAACTGCCTCTCTTAGTAGGATAGGCACTTACTCTGTAAGGTACATGCTTAGAAGCAGAATCCTCCTAGTGTACCGCTCGCTACTTGTATCAAATGCCGTTGCTGGTAGGTCTTCGTGGTAGCTGGGTACCTACTAATAACGACTCCAGTATCAGGGAAACCCTGTGACGTAGGGCATCATTTCCCATCTCCACAGCGCTAGCCCTTCTCCGCTTTCGACGTTGAATTTCTGCCCGCCCAGCCCTATCATGAATGCACTGCCCCAGCTTCTACCTTCGTACCTTATTGAAGTGGTATGCAATGCAATGATGGGGGCTGAGGCTTCTAAAACCTCATTCCCCTTTCTCTTTCTACTTCATAGCTGCGTACATACCTAAGTAGGTACAAACCTACTAGCCATAATAGGCTGGATAGAGATAAGGTACTATAGTGATTTATTTGCCTGTGTAAACACTTAACTTTTCGATGCGCGTGGCTCTAGCCTCTAAGCCTGGATCAAATGACAGGTCACACTACTACATAAGGTACTTGCATCATGATCGTGGTGACGTGCTTTGATCCACGGATTTGAGCTGTACCCAAGTTGCACCTTCTCGCGGGGAAGTGCCAGTCAGAGCGAGGCTAAGTGCCCGAAAAGGAAAGTGGGGAGAATATTATAACGTGTTGAGAGGTTCCTTTTTCTGAGTCCCGCCAAGATTCCTAGATCAAGTAGGTTAGTACTAGCGTGCTCTAGGTACTCATAGTACTTCGTACTTCTCCCCCTTATGCATCCATCACAGCCCCTTCGCTACCTACTCCAGTCTACTAGTCTCCCTCCCCAAAGCCGCACAACGCCACGCATACGACTTTGCCACCGTGCCGGCTGTTGCTTACACCACAAAATCCTGTCGGTGCCGGATCTGGCGCAAGTATGATAAGACGCGAGAGGCATGTCCGTCCTGGTCCGGCTCTTGGGCTGAGGAACGTGGTCCTATGAGCAGTCGTTGATCTCCGTCGCCTGGCACACGCTCGTCCATCAATCCGCCTAACGCCTTAGATGACTGGTCATGTAACACCCTCAGAACCGCTACCTACCAGGATGAGGCTCGTTGAAAGCGTTGAGGTGGTGCTGGGCAGGACCTAGTCTTAGGTACTACTCAGTCTGCAGTCTGCACGGCATCGCATCTTTTTTCGCCTCATTCGCATTGGTGCCTCCAACGGTTTGCTCGCCGCTCGCCGCTATTGACTGGACCGGGATGCGGGTGTCCGACGTGGAAGAAAGAGGTTATCTCTTTGCTGGGCTGCACAACATCATTTGACAACCTATATGAAGACGACATGTGAGAGATTGTTGTGCTGCCACAATGTGTCACCTTTCCACCACATCTACAGTGCCAAGTGGCTGCTGCTGGTGGTGGTGGTGGTGCTACTACTACTCTAGCCGCTTTTTCTGCTGCCAAGTTCTATCAGTCGAGCATAGCACGCACCGGGAGACGTTCCGTTTTCTCGCAACCCTTGGGGAAGTCCCAAGTCATGATATATGAATGTCGACCAGAACTATCACGTCATGAAACAAGCCACGAGTAGGTATGAAATAGTAAGTGCTTATATACGGAGCCTCGGGCGTCTTGAGCAAAGAAACTCTCGGCATTTTTCACCCTGATTCGACAATTCGAGTCCCATCATCGCGACAGTTATGTTGTGCTTTTGCTGACAAGGTCGCCCCGCGTCTTAGGCTGCAAGAAGGCTGCATACCTAGGGGAAGAAGGGCTGAGCCGTGCGCTAGCGGGCGCCTGCAGCGATCCTCCAATTCTTACCTCCTCCTCCCCCAAGTCTCCAAACCGTCTAACGAAGCGGCTGAGCTGGTGTGAGATTTGAATTAACCTGCCTCCCCGGAGGCAACCATGCAATGGCGATCTACCTGTCAATACCGGAGCAGCGGCGTTTTCCAAGGATCCGAGCTATATTCGCAGTAGGGCTCATTCTTCATCGGATACCGAGCCATCTCAAGTGGTCAAGTTTATGCATCGCGTTGAAGATAATCCCTGCTGTGAATTAACTCCCGAGAGGAGCCATCGGTGAAGAAACAGGATCGCGCATCTCATGTTTGCTCCAGGACACGAAAAGGTCGAGTAACGATATGATACGCGTCAGCTGTCTGATCTTCTGTCTGTTTGCTCTGTGCCCTTTTTTTTGGGGAAGGGGGGGGGGGCGGTTACAACGACTTCTCTACAACTAGTGTCACATATCATCGGATGGAGATTACGGGAAATACACTACCTTACCTACCTCTCGCTCGGATGTCAGACTGGTACTGAATGGTAAATGTTTTTTTACATTTTCCATCAACCACAGATAAATAAACATGTGTAGCACTTCGGCCTCTGCGGGGTCTAAGCGGCTCGTGCGACCAAAACACGTCCCACGAAACTTTCCCCTACCCCCCTCCCCATCTGCCTCATCCCGAGGACAGCGGAATGAGGGATTTGGGCGGCGAGGTCGCGTGTTGTCCATGTATGCGTCGAGCGCTGTGCCCGGCTACATAGGTTAAGAAGGCTGCCCTCGTCCCTTTCTCACCCCGTCTGTTCTCGTGCGAGGGAAAGGGGAGGAGGCGAGGGGGGCGGTCGTGCCATGATTACTCCCGTCCGATCTTCAGCCTGCTGCTGTTGACACCCAACGGAATCAGTCTTGTCGCCATCTATCTCTGTCTGTGAGACGAATGTTTGCTTGCCTGCCTGCTTGCTTACTTCGTATCGGGAGAGTTTGTGGAATTTAACCCGGTTACATGTGTAGATTAGCTTTGCCTTGTGTATATGGTAGCGTGGTGTAGTGTAATCGCGTACACCGAGTCACTCAGTCACTCAGTCACTCAGTCACTCAGTCACTCATCACATCTCAACTCAACTCGTATTCCACGGTTATTCCATCTCACGTAAGTAAGTTGACATAAACAAGCCGCTTAATCCTGTGACCGGAGAAGCAAAATCGCCTACCTACTTACCTACTTACTCGCTTGGTTACTCACTTAATCATTTTGTTTGCTGTTTTATACTCCCCTTATGCAATCTGCGGCTCGGGAGCAGCAAGAGAGCAGAGCAGACCAGAGCAAAGGAGGGGAAAGGGGAGAGAGCCGGAGGGGTGGCCCCGGAGAGGAGCGAGGACCCCGGAAGAGGGGAGGTCCTTGTACCGGGTCCGTACGCTCGGGAATTCTCTGATACCTAATAGGCGGGGGGATTATCGGTAGGCACGCACACGCGATCTCACAAGTCTATCTATCCCTCCCGATACCGAACTTTGGGTTTCAGACTTTTTGGGGGATTCGTTAGTTGGTTGGTCCGTCTCTGTTTTGCGTTACATGAAAAGGGGCAAACCCGCCAGCAAGGAGGGTAGAGATACTTAGATGTAAGAGATGAAGATTTGCTTGCCGCGACCGTAGATCGAGACAAATTGATTGATAGATGGATGGATAGAGTGATAGATGGGTAGATGAGTAGATCCAGGTCCGAAACGACTTGTGCTCCCGTCCCTTGCCTCGTAGATGCTTCAAGTTTACCTAGATGAAAGACGGCCCCGCCCCCTGTTTTCTGCGTAGACGATATGAAACGAGACGAGGTGACGGCGAAGGAGGAGGAAGAATAGAAAATTAAATCATCTCCCCTCCCCCCTTCTCCCCTCTCGTATTTTCCGATTGAGAATTCGTCGTCATGGTGTTCGGTGGGCAGGTTGGTAATTCAGGTACGCTGCCCCTGACTTACCTTACTTACAGCGAACTAGACGCGAACTACCACTCCCTTCCTACCTACTGCCTATGTACTAACCAATCAAGATGAGGAAACTAGATGAGCAGATATCTATACCCGTCAGGTTAAGCCAGTAGCAATAGGCAGTAGGAGAGCCATGACGGCTCTTCTCCGGCCCAGCCTTGCTGACAGGTGAACTGACAGATAGAGAGACTAGCCATAGGACCTCAGCCTGGTTGGGATGCTCAGAGGGAGTTAAATAGGCGATGAAGCCATGAGGACAACTCGAGGTGAGTAAGGAAGGTGAGCATGAGCAAGTAGGTTGTAGACAGGCAGAGCCCATGAGAATAAATAGAGCGAGCATTCATCATCTGCGAATGCGATCACGTAGTTACAGCTTAGCATCCCAAGAAGCATAAAAAAAAGGGCCAGTTAAACACTTGGTTATATAGATATGATCACGGACAAAACCCATGACTCCTTGGATTGTTCCCTGACTGACCCGAAGAACGCCTGTTTGCAATTTCTCCCCGACCTAAATCACGATCCTCTCCAGCGAGTAGGAGCCTACCTTCTGACTAATAAGATGACCCATCTCCCGCTGGCTCCTCTGCGCGATCTCGCCGCCCGAGACGACCTTGTGGCTTGACACGCGTTGCGACGGGGGCTTGAGGCCGAGTGGTAGCGCCCCAGGCGCGACGTCGTTGATGCGCACCGTGACGGGTTTCGTGGCGTTGGGGTCTGGGCCGGTGGTTTTCTTCGACACCTCCTCGCAGTACTTGAGCGGGCCGGCGAGAAGATTGCGTAGGAAGCACATCTCCTCCACACCTTCTAGAGCCGCGCTGACCTCGTGCATCAGCAGGTCGACGAAGTCGACCGCGTCGTCACCCGCCTGTAGAACGTCGTTGAGCAGCCAGCCGCCTGGGCCGAGGGAATCCAGGCAGACGCCTAGGAGGTCGGCGATGAGCTCTATAACGCCGTCGGGCGGTGCGTCGAATCGGACGTCCTCATTACGGTAGTCGACCTCGACGTACCGGTCGGTCCAGCCGCCTTTGACTAGTTCGATACGCAGCACGTACATGAGGGATATGATTTCATGAGGTTTGAAGGTGGGCTGTAGGGCCCTGACGGTAGATAAACGGGGGCAGGCTCCTAGCTTGGTGAAGGCGATACTCAACCCTCGGCCACGAATGCCGGCTTCTTCGCTAGTAAGGTAAGAGGCCGTTTTCTGGATCTCGTCTTCCAGGTCGTCTAACTCCATGCCGATATTCTCGTTTTCGGCGGAGTCGTCCCCGTTCGTGACGTTTTCGGCCGTACCATTCGCCATTAATTGGGGGGGAGGCTTATCGACGACCAGCTCTAAGCTTCTCATGAGAGTTCTGATTACTAGAAGAATTTCTCGAGCGCCTAGACTGGTAGCAGATAGATAGACGATCAAAAGCTCCAGGGAAGGATCAGTCTCCGACAGTCGCGCGACAAGTTCTTCGGCGAGGAAAGCGTCGACGGCCTCTGTTTCCGTCAACCTGCTCCGGAACGCCGCTCTCAGATTGGATAACGTTAAATGCCCGGCATCTACCAGATAATTCAGAATATTACTCTGCGGCAGCTGGAAAATCAGCCGAGGAACCGTCGAGTCATCGCGTAGAGCATTATTCCACTGGAATGACCGGCTGATCGCATATAAGATCCATCTCCTGTCGACGGCTGGATATTTCGTCCATGATTTCGGAAGACGCCAGACCACGGTCTTTTTTGTTGATGCATCCGTGCCATCCCCGTTCGGGACTTCCATAGTATCTATTGGAACGCCAAATTTCTCAGCAAGAAAGGCTTCAAATCCGGTGATATCGTTCGAATTCAACAGGGAGTCGGCAGTCTCTTCGTCACTTGTCCATTTCTCCCAGTAGTCTCCTCTTATTGAGCCTGGAAGGTAGTGGGAGAAAACCGAGCTATTTGGCGGTGGTCGGGACGAGGGCACTGCACATCTCTTGGCCCCGGTTAATCCACGTCCTATCGAGTCAATCAAGAGGCCCTCGGCACGTCGTTTTGCACGTCGAGCCGTAGGCGCCTCCAGCTGGATGGCGACTAGATTCGATCCGACGATTGCGATAGCACGCTCTAGTGGGGAGAAGTAATTAACCAGTTGACACGGATTATAATCGTCATTGTTCCCTGCATCTGTCTGCCCTTGAGCCGCGAGGTCGATGTCCACGGTATTCTGCAGTGACTTGTAGACGGGATTGAAAACAGAGAGCTGGGTACTGGTGGAGAAGAGGAGAGAGGTCTTGCTTAGTGAAAGGAAGGAATTGGCGCCGTCAAGCTTTGTCGTTGACGAGATCTTGGGGATGCTTGCTGTCAAGTCATGGACAATGATGGTGTGTTCATAGAGCTCGACGAGAGCTCCATTACGAACGTCTAGCCGGTAGGACCGCAGACCGCTCTCCTTCTCGTGCGGGGTGACCAAAGGCATGACATGAAGCTGCACAACACCTTGGTTTGGCCGCGTGGAAGGAAGCGCCGAGGGTAGTCGGCCGACGATGTGTACGTGCCGACTGCGGTGCTCAACGGCGCCGGAGCTAGAGATCAAGACGAGAACCTCCATTTCGTCGTCAATCTCTTGACCAGGATCCGAGATGAGGCCGAATGCGTGGCTGTCTCCCTTGAATATGCCCTTGACTACCTCGGACGCTGATACGGAGCGGCAGAAGTCGACGGTGAAGTTTGCTCTCGCATCCTCGGCGAGATCCTGGAGCATGGCCTGGGCACTCGATGTCCATTTCTGGTCCAAACTCTCGCCGTCGAAACAGACGATCTCGCCGTCCGCCCTGAGCGCGAGAAGCTCTTCACTCGGGGCGGCTTCGGCGGCTTCGCCAACCTGCGAAGTCGAAGGGCTTGAGAGGGGCGCAAGCCAAACGACAGGCTGACCTTCGGCTAGCGACGTCGAGCGCGTGACCTGGTTCGTCTTCCCGGATTCATCGACGGTGTCTTTGAAAAGAGTGACTTTGTTTATGCGGGACTCGTCCGACGCGAGGTAAGTGTACCGCGAGATGTTCCTAGTGGCGTGGGCATCGGCCTTGACTCGAAAGGAGCTGGCTGGACAGGAGAGGCGCGACTGGGGCGGAATGGGATACGACGTGACGAGCCTCGACGAGGAAACCTGAGTCGCAGCAAGTTCGTTTAGTCTACCACTCGGTCATACTGGTACCTAGCGCACACAGATGCATTATTGTTCTGGTTCTTGTGCTTACATCGTAGATGTTGATGGCTTCTCCGTCGACTCCCACCGTCAACTCGGCGCGGCGCCTCTTCCGCTTTCTGGAAGCCGGCGCATAGGAGTGTCCGTATACCTCGCCGACGACGTATGTGCCAGTCTCCAGTGGCCGAGGCAGCGTAGCCAGCACGTAGGGCTTCTGGACTTGAAAGTGAGAAGCCATGGACACAGAGAGGCCGTCAGCCGGGGGGAATTGCCGTTCACGATGGAATCGTTGGTGGTTTTGGCTCCAAGTTCGAAGCTCCAGGCTGGCCCAGTAAAAAAAAAAAAAGGGCGGTCTCCCATGTCTTCAAACACCGACCAATGGTGGGGCAATTGAGATAGTACAGTGCACCTATATTTATTGTGTCTTGACACTGTATTGTCTGCAGGCAGTTGACGGATGAATGGAACTATCCCGGAAAGAGTCTAGCAACACACCTATGAATCACAGTAAGTACTTCGTACTCGAAAAGGACTTGCCGAAGACGCGCTAAAGTCGCGACTCCAATACGCGCCCTTAAGTGCACCCATTTCTACTTCGTAGTGTACCTATTTGTACTGTACATACCTCTTCGTTAATATCTGCATACCTTACACTTACCATACACCACCACATTTAGATCCAGAAACGCGACTCCGATTCAGAGGCACTTCTTATATCATTCCCCCCCTTCTCACTACTACTCGCGGACCTGCTTGCTATCTACTTACCACTCAACCTCTTCGAATTGATATTATCATTTCTTGGCCTTGGTTTGCCCATTACCTGCTTATATATAAGTGTTTTGGCCCATACGTGCTTTGCTCGCTCTTGACTTCAAAGGCTTCCTCTATGATTCACCGGCTCTAATCCGAGAAAACCGCCCCAGCGGGCTTCTGTTGAAGCCGATCGAGTTACCCAGAATGGCCAGCACGGGCGATGGCGTCGAGTTGCAATTAAAAAAACTACACCCTTTCTTCTCAGCACCGAGCGCCGCTTCCAAGACGGTCGACGCCGTGACGCCGCCTACACCTGACCCTTCATGTAGCCCTGCGTCTGAAGAATCAAGAAGCGAACCCCCCGAGAAGTACGACGAGGATGGCGAACATGGCCAGCGTAGACGGAAGCGCAGGAAGACTGCCCCTCCTGCCCGTGTGTCTGAGACTGTGCCCCGAGCTCCTCGCACGAAGCGTCGAACCCGGGTTTCCGCCGGACCAAGCATTATACAACACTTTGGCAAGGACAGTCTGAAAGATAGGCAACAGGATGGTGACGAAAAGACCCAGAATACACTCGATGGCCAGGTACTGGAACCCCTCCGTGACCGTATAAGCCCACTCTCGGTACAGGCTTCCGAATCGCTCGAGGGCGACTGTGAGACTAGGAGAGACCACGAGATCCAAAGTACACCCCAGTCGACACGGGGCTCAAAGCCCCAGAAGATCCTCAAGTTTAACCCAGCAACTGGCACCATTGGATCTCCCCCGCCATCCAAGCCGTCAACGCCAGCAGCCGCATCCACCTCGACCTCGACCTCGACCTCGGGTAGAAAGCGTGGCCGAAAACCTAAAGCCTTGGTTATCACCATACCATATGGAACGGACACAATATCGCGCCAACGGATTGGCCAACGGATCAACGCGATCCTCTTGCAACTTTCGGAAGTGACTACGCCGCTCGTGTCAGCAGATGCGATCCCAAAAACACCACCTTCAAATCAAGAACTGGACTCTAGCAAAGTCTCAGAAACAACAGAACAAGACAAGCGCACTGCACAGAAGATGACGACCCCCAAAAAGCCAGCACACCCTTTCTTCCAGGCCAAAAGCAAAGCAGCACCCTCCACCGATGACGATAAACCGAGGGCGAGGAAAGACAAGTCATCAGCCAATCGACAAGTTGTTTTCACCTCGACTCCTTGCTCCCCCAGGCAACGCCGCTCTGCACCTTCGAACTTGCCTCTCCCACCTCCGGGCTCGAAGAAAGCCGGCCCGAAAATACCAGGAGCACAGCATCCAGCATGGCCATGGCGCGACATGGTTCATGTTCGTGAAGGCTCGTCCTCAGCTCCTACTAATAATAGCAAACTTCAACCGACTCTCATTAGCCCCAAGAGACGCAAAGCTAAGGGACAAGCGATTCATGTTGCGAAACATGAAAGCATCCTACACGCAACAGCGTCCAAATTGGGAATTGCCGGGCTCGCAGACGATCTCAAATCGACGAAGGGCGAAGACTTCCACCCCGTAGCACCCTCGATTCGAGTGCCTACCAAACATTTTGAACCCGGTCAGAAGCTGCAGGCTCGAGTGTTCAAAGAACTTCGCACGTTGAAAGGCAATAATACTTTATCAAAAACGCACCCCGTAATCAGGCGCATGTACGATTCGATAGCAACCTCACTATCAGCCTTTGACATGGCAACATGCGAGTCTGTTGCTTGGGCCCAAAAATACGCACCTACATCGGCGCAATGTGTGCTTCAGAGTGGACGCGAAGCCGAACTTCTACGAGACTGGCTTCAAACTCTCAAGGTCCAAGCAGTGGACACCGGCTCGTCAGATAATTCCTCTCGACCTAAAGGCACCTCTGCTCCTAAAAAGAAGCGAAAGCACAAAAAACTGGAGGGATTTGTCGTGTCTAGTGACGAGGAAGCCAACGAGATGGATGCGATCTCTGATGATGCGCCGCAATGGCTCCTTCACGGCGGCCGAGATACCAAGAAAACCGTTGTGCGATCTGGTGATAATTTCGACCGAGGAGGGAAACCCAGTAGCCGACTCACTAACGCTGTACTGCTTAGCGGACCACATGGATGCGGCAAGTCGGCAACAGTATACGCGATAGCCAAGGAGCTCGATTTTGAGGTATTTGAGATCAATGCCGGCGCACGCAGAAGCGGCAGAGATTTATTAGAAAGAGTAGGAGATATGACACGCAATCATCTGGTCAGCCACCAACAGAAGGATGAGTCTCGGTCAGATGGTGCAGTTGACGATGAGGTGGTCAAGGATCTCAAATCTGGAAAACAGGGGATGATGACATCCTTTTTCAAGCCCAAACCTGCCCAACCGGCAAAACAAAGTCAGGTGGATCAAAAGCCGGGTGCTGCTGCTGCTGTACCCGCATCACAAGAGAAGAAGCCTAGCAGGGATCAAAGACAGTCACTGATTCTGTTAGAAGAAGTCGATGTTCTCTATGAAGAAGACAAGCAGTTCTGGGCCACCGTCATCTCTATGATTGCCCAGTCAAAACGGCCGTTCATCATGACATGCAACAACGAGTCCGTCGTCCCCTTACAAAGCCTCAAATTACATGGAATTTTCCGCTTTTCTCCACCACCCACGGACCTAGCCGTCGACATACTTCTCTTGATCGCCGCCAATGAGGGCCATGCTCTCGGCAGACATGCTATCGAGGCCCTCTACGAGTCGCGTGGTCACGACCTCCGAGCCGCCATTACTGAACTCAACTACTGGTGTCAGATTGGCGTTGGGGATCTCCGTGGCGGCTTCGATTGGTTCTATCCCCGGTGGCCGAAAGGCAGCGACGTCGACGAAAACGGGCAGACCATTCGAGTTATTAGTCAGAATACGTACCACGACGGGATGGGCTGGCTCAACAGAGACCTAACACCTATGGAGTCGTCGTTTTCCTCCACAGCCTTAGACTTACATCAAGAGGCATGGGATCACTGGGGAGCGGATCTCTCTGATCACCATGAGTTTGACGACTACTCGTGCTGGGTCAAGACAGAAACCGAGCGAGCCCCTTCTCGCGAAGCTCGCCTAGCTCTTTTACAGTCTGCCGAGAGATTCGCGGACAACATCAGCGAATCCGATATTTGCGGTCCCTTCGTGACCCCTCTCTCAAACCACATCACTCTTGATGCAACGGTGCCAGATCTGCATACCAAGACATTAGATGACTTCACAATCGGCAACAAGCTTATAGAAGTCACACCGCTGAGTTATTACCATTCAATATCGCTAGGCGTCTCTACCTCGATACGACTCCTTGCTCAATCGAACCTGGCTAGAAGTCAACCGTCTCCCGATCTCGTGTGCGCCACCAAACATTTTGATGAGAAGCGCATCACCGGCGACATCGCGCACCATCTCCAGAAGTCCGCACGACGCGAGAGCAGCCCAATCAACCGGAAAGACTACAGCATCGCATTTGACCCGATCGCCTCGTCCGATAAGGTCCTCGCAAACGGGTACCTCGAGCCGTCGGTATTCGACCGGGAGATGCGACCCCTCTGTCTCGACGTGGCGCCATACGTCCGCGGCATCGTGGCGTACGACCAGCGGCTGTACAACGAGCGGCGCGCGCGAAGCAACCTCCTCAGCGAAGGGGGAAGGCCCGAGAAGAAGCGCATGCGCACCACGAGGGCCGCGCTCTCGGCGCTCGAAGGCGGGTCGAGAGCTACTACACGGGGCGAGAAGTACTTCGCGGCCGATCTCAATCCGTATCTCGTCATGCGCACGGGCGGGAGGTGCTGGGCCGGGTTGGCGGATCGGGATCAAGATCAGGTAGACGCGTGCGCGGACGATGCTGGCGGTGCCCGGAGTGGGAAGTTGGAAGTGGGTGTGGAAGTGGATGTGGACGACATATCCGGTCAATCTAGTTGATCTTGGGCTGATCTTATCTTATGCGAAGTAGGTAGGTACTTAAGGCATAGATATCATTGGAATCTTCTTGCTTCGCGATAACTCGAATATATAACGATGATGATGACGACGCTGATGTTGCATGGTGCTGCTATGAGGCCACGGCGAGTTCCTCATCCTTGTCCTTATTCTCGGCCGTTTGCTCGTTGCATTTGTCTACTCTCTACCTACTTACTTGCCCACTTGGACCCCGAGTATACGGAAGGCCAGCCATTTATAAGGTAAAACTCGTAAGGCGACCCTTTTAAACAAAACAATAACTTCAATATTATAATCAACTTATTGTTGCTTTATACGCGAATACTTAAATGCGAGATAACCGATTATCTTAAGGTTTTACTTTTTATACTTAGCTATTAACCTTACTTGTGCCCACGGGGTTATCCCCCCTCCCCTCACGGTCTGTCTTTAAGCCTCCGAGATATTGAACAGCGCGTTGTCCTCCGCCCACCCGCCCCCCGCGGCCTTCTCCCCCTGCGGTTGTAAACAGAGGTTTGCGCCCTCCCTACAGACGCTTTGAGTAGTCAGTTCCCCGAGTGAACTTACATCTCCCTCCTTCTTTTATATAGGTTAGCTATCTAGACTTCTCTGACGATATGGACACGATCATGGGTAGAGAGGGACTATAAGTTACATACCTCTGGCCGAAGCTAGCACTTCGTGGCCTGGTGGCCACCCAGGCCACAGTGCAGGCATTTGGGCTGGTAAGTCAGTAAATGTCGGATTCACACATATCGCCGACATAGAACCCCTTACCATCGTCACGGCTGCGAAAGACTTGGCATTATCCATGCCTCTAAGATGTCACATTGCAGAAAGAACTCACCCTTCGCCACACGGTTGCCTTCTTCAGATGATATTCAGATCAGCCACATGACAATGGCGAAGTATTACATAACCACCTACTGCTGGCTTTGGCTATTTCTGCAGCACTGTTAGCATGTTTGAAATCGAGGCTTGGATAGTGTAGACATCGCCTACTGGGAGCCTTTCCCCCTAAACAATGCACCAGACGGTATCAGTCAAATTTGATAGCATCAAGTGCGATCGTAGATGACGCACTATTCTTCTGCCCTGATGAAACTTTTAGCGAATTACATGTATTAAATTAAGAGCAGTGAGGATAGTGTATATATGCTTACCTTGAATGTTGGGCGCCACTTCAGGGGGGGATAGCCGTCAGCGATGTCATATATCACTCGAGAGTAGGATCTCTCACTTTTTGGGTCTGCGGCCTTTCATATTCCTCAGCATATGCATATTCCATATATCAGTTTCTTGGGTTCCTGATGGTGTTCTTACGGGCGGCTTCTCTGATGTGCTAATACGCTATTACTTACAGTCAGAACCCCATAGAAACTTTCCTTCGCGATGCGCCAGGCGCTCGCGGCAGGGTCACCGGGGAGGAGACGGAGAAGCTGGCCGTTCTTCCACTTGGCGACGAGAAGAGCGTCGTCACCGGCGGCACCGCGGGGGTACGGCCAAGCCCGCATGGCGAGGTCGCGCCGACCAGCCAAGAAGACCTCGTAGGCTTGGAGGAAGTTCTATCTGCTAGACCTAGGTTCTGCCTGTAGGCTTATATAGACCGTATAGCCCCACTGGCCCCGTATAGTGCCTTTAGTACCGTGACAGTGTCACCTATTAATGTCTACACGCATCTCAAAAGTTTCCAAGGGTCAGGTCGCCATACCAGGTTTTCGAACTGTATCGGTCGGAATACTGTCACAGTACCATATATGCAACTGCAGACATCAAGTGTCCGACTTGATAACGCTCTGCTTTGGTAGTGTGACGGTATAGCGCTGCAGTTCTGTTCCGTGACAAATACAATGGCGATGGATAATGCAGTAAGATGTATCTTGAGCGTATAGGGCGGGAGAAAGGGCGGGAGAAAGGGCGGGAGAAAGGGCGGGAGAAAAGTCGGGAGCTAACTGGAGAATGGTATCAGTTGCATGTTTCTACCTGCTCCGGAGGCGAGTAGCTTACTTACACAGGGCGAGACGAGGAGAGGGAACATCAATGAGCGGTTGGGTTGGGCTTCGTACTTGGTTGGTCGTCTATACAAGTATGCAAAGGAGAAGAGAGAAAACAGGTAATTAATGGACGGAAGATTGAACTCAGTACCTAGTCCCATTGAAGGCCAATGCGGGGAGGAGTATTTCACGAGGAAGCAGGACCATTTTCCGGGTCAGGGGAAGGATTGGGTCACATAGAACACGAACGACCGGCAAGAACGAGCGGCTCTCCTGGAAGCTACAGCATCTCTTTTCTACCCCTACGTCAGCTGCCTCTTGGTGGTACTCAGCTTCTCATTTGCTTTCAAGTAGTCGCCCCGGATCACAGTGTTCTATACGGTGCTCGGCACAAGCTGAATAGCTTCATATGCCGTGGTGGCACTTGGTGGCTCTAAGTGGCCTTTAGCCCAGATCAGGTCCACCTGTTAAATGGTGATAAGATAAAGCAGCCATAAGAGAGCCATAAGACGGCCGATAACATGCCATTAAGATGCATATAAGATAAGGAGGCGCTTAATAAATAGTAAGGAATAATACCTACAAACTACTACCTACCTAACATCAGCTACATATCTTGCACTTTGCTAGGTATTACTTCGTATAGTGGAACAATGCAATCTATTTCGCGTTGAATATCTGTCTAAACCAGTACTGAAAACCTATCAGATTACCGGCAGCCTTAAATATACAATGAGAAACGGGCCTGGTAACGACGGTTCGTAAACAACCCGGCAGTGCTGCATTAGTAGAGGTGCCAACGTGCTCGTCCTCTTCCCCGCCGCTGGCTCGTCATGCACGCTGTACGGCTTTTGGTAAAGACAGCGGTAATATACATTAGGTATCCTGGGCTCTGCGTACGACAAGTCGGTCGTCAAGCTCAGTTGCAAAAAGTTGAATTGCACCTTGGGCGGGACCATGTCGGCTAACATTTTGACGTATCGGGTCTCGAGATGGTCGCGAGGGCATGGATCATCCGGCTTGCCAACGTCGATTCCGATTGTGCGTAGGCCGGTGCACTGTCGAATGGTCGTCTCAAAGGGTTTACTCTCAACGTCCAGGGAGCGATGAAAGGCCCACAGGTTGTGGAAAGTGCCGAGGATGTAAATATGTCGAAGTAGGCTGCGGTACTCGGATCGGAGACGGGCACCGACACAATCGACGAAGTCATCCCCGGAAACAAAGCAGAACACGTTCTGCGACCAGAATATGGGGCTTGCTTCTCGGTTGATGGCTCGGCTCACCTGTAATAGACCTGTGCCTGGTCGGCCTCGACACACTGAGTATTTATGGGAAAACAGCTGGCATGCACGCGCAGGGCGGCCGTTCTCAGGCTTAGGGAGGCAGCATTCAGCGTTGTAGGGGTGATGCCACGTGGGTGGGCCAACCAGGGCAAATTTGTAGACCAGATTTCGGAGTTCGGGCGGAAGAATTGTTAGAGCCCCAAGGGATCGTTGATAACGGCTTACTTCGTCCATGGTAACGGTCACTGATTAGATTTGTGGCGTTGTGGTGTTGACGGGGATGGATGTAGGGTTCCTGACTTATTCCTGAGAGCTTGCGACTGACCTTCTTCTTTTATACTACTCCTCTACTTCGTAAACACGATGTAGCGTTGCTGCGTCAACAGGAAAAGTCGCATGTATTCTATTCTAACTTTAACGCAAAAAGGTTCTGTAGATGGACAACTCGGTTCACATGGTACCTGGCTACTGAAAGTTGTGACCGAGACTTTGTGTAAGACGAGCTAACGAAGCAAGATCACCTACGAAGTAGCACTGTTAGGAAGTAAACTCTAGCCACTACATCAGCCAGTCGCTCAAGTAATTGGTACTAGGCTTTCGAAGCAGTATTTCAACATTTGTTATGTTTGGATGATTGGGAAGATCCTAAGATCTTCTGCTAAGATTATCGTGCACGACGACCCTAGACGATAACGAGTTGATATACACTGGGTCCACTATAATGGATCCCTGCCACTGGCCACGGCGAATCGGTAAGGTAGGGATTGCTAATTGCGGCTCCCCGTCGATCTCCAGTTCCGATGACATCAGTTGATAATAGTCTTTGTCAAAACAATCAGGGGCTCTGCAGGGGGAAACAAGCTTTATTGTCCTGGTTCGCTTCTTGCTTGGCAAGTAAGTGTATGACGCCAGAGAGGGTCGTAGGTAGCTACTACGTACAATGTCTCCTTTGTCGGGTTGTCGAGTATATAAGTAAACAACTGTAAACCTAGACGAGTTTCCCGAGAGTCGAGACTTACAGGAAACAAACAACATGACCTACGTATGAGTGCAGTCTGTAGCGTCAGTCACAGGATTGATAGCATAGACGATAGAAACAACATGCCGGCCATGAATCTCGGTCACTTGCCCCGGTGGGCTCGGATGGGAGTTGTGCTCATCTTCGCCCAGGCCTGTTCATCGACATTGCTCTACTCAGACTACAAATTCAATCCCCTCGAACATCTGGGTGGTGTCGCGCCTTACTTTGAACCGCAAGACCCGGCCGCTTCTCCTTCGCCACCGCAGGGCTGCACGGCAGTACGGGCATCGTATCTGAGCCGGCACGCGGCCATCTACGCCAACGACTTCGATTACGAGGAGTACCTCGAGCCGTTCATCTCCAAGCTGGGGAACTACACCGGGATCGACTGGTCCAAGATCCCGACGCTCAACTTCCTGTCGAGCTGGACGGCCCCCATCACCGACGCCGAGCAGGAGCTCCTGACGCGCGTGGGCAGGGTCGAGGCCGCACAGCTCGGAGCCACCCTGTCGTTTCGGTACCCGAACCTGAGGCTCCCGAAGCGCGTCTGGACGTCGTCTGCCGAGCGCACGTACAAGTCGGCCCAATCGCTGGTGCGAGGCCTCGAGGCGGACGACGACGGGATCCGCGTCGTGAGCATCTACGAGTCAGAAAAGGCCGGCGCCAACAGTCTGACGCCGTATCAGAGCTGCCCGGCGTACTCGTCCTCGGCAGGCAGCGACCAGTCGTCCGTGTATCTCAAGAAATTCACAGCGCCCATCGTGGCCAGGCTGAATGCGCTGGTGCCCGAATTCGGCTTCACCTCGAATGACGTCTACGGCATGATGGAGCTCTGCGGCTACGAGTCCGTCATCCGGGGCAGCTCGCCCTTCTGCGACCTTGGCCTCTTCTCGCCGGACGACTGGCTCGGGTGGGAGTACACGGCGGATATCCAGTACCACTACAACGTCGGCTACGGGAACCAGGTGTCCGGGTTCGTCGGGCTTCCTTGGCTGAACGCCACTGCCAGTCTTCTGCTCAGCGGCGACAGCCGCGAGGATATGTACGTGAGCTTCACGCACAGGGAGCTGCCTCCCATGGTCGTCGTCGCCATGGGACTGTTCAACAACTCGGCCTTCGGGGGGAGCGAGTCGACGATCAACGACACGATGCCGCTGGATCGCATCAACTATCGCCGCGCATGGAAGAGCTCCCACGTCCTGCCGTTCCTGGGCAACCTAGCGATTGAGCGATTGAGCTGCAAGGGCACCTACGGGTACGATGACGGAGAGTACTATCGCGCGTTGGTCAACAGTGCGCCGCAACCGCTGCCGGACTGTGCCGATGGGCCGGGGACCAGCTGTTCGAGGCGAGGGTTCGAGCGATACATCCAAGACCGCACCGAGATGTTCAGAGGCTTCTCCGCGAAGTGTGGCGTTGACTACAAGAACACCACCGACGTCTTGTCAATATACACGGACTTAGCTTCGGGCAACGGGACTTTAGTAGGGAAGAGAAGTCGGCAGTCTCGCTACGGTGCTTTTTGAGTATTTGCTTAAGGTAGTTAGTTAGTTGCTTACATGAGATTCCCTACCTGTACCAAGTTCAACCTGTATCGTTAGATATTAGACTTATTAATTATAATACATAATCCCTACCTGAAATACCCATCTTAATCTTGGCGAGCTCTCTGAGTCATTAATCCATGATTCACACCGCAAACCTAGCTAACCTAGCTTCTTCAAGCTCCAAGAATAGAGCTGAGAGAGAGAGAGAGAGAGCACACGAGATATGACTCCGGTATTTTATACTCATCATTGCGCTTGCCGTGATATCAGACCTGCCCGCAACTAGCCGGACTAGGAACTATAATGCAGGACATCCTGTCTCATTCGGTCCGTATAGGGTAATCCGGCTACCCCACTGTTGTGATTTCGGTCAACTTTCATTCGTGAAGTGCCTCTGGATCATACATGTAACATACATAAGGCAACCGTAGGCAACAAGCGCTCGCGAGCCTTCATAAGTTATGACAGCCACAATGTGATTATGGAACCGATATCCCAGTGTTAATGCTTCGTGCCTCTCGGGCTCACATTCGGCTCCTCTCTGCCCATTTCCACCGTATCAGCAGCAGCAGCCTCTACTCTCGCCGACCGTTCAGCGCCCAGGGAGCGATGGCGCCACGGACGTCGATCGCCGAGTTCCGCGAGCTCGTCGGCTCCAGCAACCGCATCCTGGCACTCTGCGGAGCCGGGCTGTCGGCCGCTTCGGGACTGCCCACGTTCCGCGGCGCGGGGGGCCTCTGGCGGAACCACGAGCCGACGTCGCTGGCCACGCCCGACGCCTTCGAGGCCGACCCGGCCCTCGTCTGGCTCTTCTACGCGTGGCGGAAGCACATGGCGTTAAAGGCGGAGCCCAACCCGGGACACTACGCGCTGGCCGAGCTGGCTAAGAAGAAGAAGAACTTCCTGTGCCTGACGCAGAACGTTGACGGTGAGTGAGTGAGTGGATGAATGAGCGATCGATCGATCGAGCACGTCGTCGGTCTCCCCGGCCTGGTCTAACCCTTTTCCCCGACTGTTGCTTACGGTATTCGATATACAGGGCTCTCCCCGCGCGCCGGGCACCCCGAGTCGAAACTGCGGCTCCTACACGGCAGCATCCTCGACATCAAGTGCTTCGACGAGGACTGCGGCTACATCGATCGCCATAACCTGGCGGACCCGCTGTGCCCGGCCCTCGCCCCGGCCTCCGAGGACTACCCTGCCGACCAGACGATGCCCCTTCTCGACCCGAGCATCCCGACGCCCGAGATCAGGGTCGAAGACCTCCCCCACTGCCCGAGGTGCAAGACGGGCCTGCTGCGCCCGGGCATAGTCTGGTTCGGCGAGTCCCTGGACTCGACCATGTTCATGGACATCGAGAACTGGATCGCGCGCGGCCCCATCGACCTCATGCTCGTCGTGGGCACCGCCGCCGCCGTCTACCCCGCCGCCAACTACACGCGCAAGGCGCAGCGGAGGGGCGCCGCCGTCGCCGTCGTCAACCCGGACCCGGACTCCGCGCAGGGGCTCGCGAGCGGCGACTTCTTCTTCCAGGGGAGCGCCGCCGAGATCCTCCCGCTGCTCTTCGAGGGGGTCATCGGGCCGATGGGCGAGAATGACGAGAATGAGCGGGAATAATTAATGGACGGGGAGCTACCCCTGGTCTGATATACTGTTCTATTCTTACCTTTTTTTCGTTTCTACGCGTGGCTTTCTATGCATGCCCGGGCGTCGTCACTCGATGCTCGGTCCGCTTAATGATATCGGACCTGGTCTTCTGGTTTTGCACCGCCCACGCGATACCTCCTGCCAGTCGCTACGGACTACCGTCCCACTTGAACTAAACCCTGTGGCGCCCCGGATGATTAAATTCAATAATCTATAGCTACAGATATAATGGCCCTGTCGCAGCGTCATTATCACCATACGGTTTGAGTCCCGTGTTCAAAAGATTGAGTCACTTGGAAACCGGGATCTCGACGCCTGACCCCCTTCGTCCTTCATAGTGTCGTGCGTACACTATGATACAACCACTGTCTCTCTCTAACGATATACGCCACCTAGTTAAATAATGCCTGATCCGATTATCAAGAACGCCCAAGACTAAAAAGGGCTCGGCAGCAGCCTCCGTGTCATTCCCTAAGCCCCAACCATGTGAATCATGGTCGATGTACAAGCAACTTCTTGAGAATATCTTGTTCCTAGAGGGCCGCAGCTCAAAGAAAGATAAATTGGACACGGATCACTTGGTTTAAGTTAAAACTGAGCATGGAGTTTTCCGTTCCAAAATGACAAAGGCTTACACACAGAATTTCAATTGCACCTATCCCCGGGTTCCTGCTTCTCGCTCGTTTTCTTCACTCTATGTAGACCGTAGCCATGTCACGGGACATCGTTTCGCTCATAAACTTCTTGAAATCATCCGACACGAAGACGTCACCAATTAAGACACGCCTCCCAGAGACATGTTGGCGCAAGACGACAGGCTGAGGGCAGTTCTGTAAAATATAAATCTCATCACCTCGCTTCGCATCTCTGTGCACAACCCGGATAGGCCCGGTTCGTGTCGCTGCAAACACCATGCGTAGTCTCTCCAATGTCTCGAAGCCTTTCTCTATAGCTGACTGCGTTTTGCTGAGGGCATGCGGGTCGTTCGTGTTTAACCTGTCATTACCATGCTCCGAATTCGTACGTCCCAGGTAGGCTTTCAAGTACCGAGCGAGGGGAGTGCGTCCAATCATTCTATCGGCGTTATGAGCGACCCAGCGCCCTAAGCGAGAGGTCCCTCGAGGGCTGCCGTCGTTAGCGTTGCACATGTTCAACAGTGCCTGTATCACTGTTATTTTATCGAGCTCGGCTTCAGCGTCTATTGTCAAGCCCAGGTAGAGATTATTCGCCACGCTCCCTACTAACGACGGATCCGGTGCAGCGATGTTCCTAAATTCGCTCTCATAAGCTGACGAGTCGAAGACGTCTGCAATGGTGCCAAATTGGAAACCCTGTACCTCGAGGATGTCCTTGTGGACTTTGTTACGGATCACGCGGCCTGGCTCCCTTTGTTCTAAGCAGTCCATCACCCATGGGGGCGGCTGAGATTGCAGGTTCGCCCAGTCGGGTACCCAAGAAGGTAAGTTTCGCACGCCACGGCTTCGATGAGCAAGTAATATCACATCCGTCCGATCGTGATCTTCTATCATACATCTAGCAGTATCAAAGAAGACCTGCTCCAACCGTTTGTGAGTAATTAGGAGTCGGTATGAGCGTGCGACCGTCTCTTGCCAAAGAAAGGAGGGCGTAAAGTTTGTCTCGAGGATCGCGAGCCATAGATTTGCGACTCAATAAATACTAGCAAAGGAATCAGGTCCATGCCTGTTCCAGCCCTCAACCTATTCTGCTCCTTGTGTCGCATTTGGCGGAGTGACAAGATGAGGTGCTGAGCGTATCGACAGGCACTGAGGCGCCTAGTCCATCCAGTCGTCTTAGCATCGTGCCCCATGGCACATATCGTGGACCACAAAACAACAACCGGAGATTTGGCGCGGCAGAGTTCTTGGATCACCCAGCATCGAGTCCAATATGGTCGGCTGAGGAGGCGTATGATGGCATCACACGCGATTTCTATCTCCTCGGGCAGCTCAGCCTGCTCGCTAAGTCTTGAAGCCCCCAAAACCGCCATTGCTAAATCAGAATCATGATCTTCAGCCCCGAGCCAGGCGAAGACAGTCTTGGCCTTGGCGTATATCGTGTCCATCATGCGCACTTGGCCGCTTTTCTCATCGTTGCCATCCTGATTGATACAGAGATAGTCGATAAGCGCGGTCCGTTGTCGCTAGCTGCCCGTGATGAGGCATTTACCTCGGCAATTGTAAGTCGGTCGCTCCAGATGGACATGATGTTCGCTGGTATGCCCCATCCGTTAGGCAGCGAGTGAGCCTGGGCCAGTCAACGAAACAACAAGTCGTAAGATTTACCCAACCAATCGTAAAGGCGACAAGCGACGCAGTCTACTGGCCATTTGGGTTCCAGCTGCTACAGTCACGCCACACAAGCCACAGCTCCGAGCCTAGACAAGTTTCTCAAGTCGTGGGGGGATGTCAAGTGTATGGAATACAAAAGAGGTTCTTCTTTGTAAGTAATTCTGTCTATCTCTAATTATTATTCACTATTAAGATGGGAAATTTAATGGGTGGACAAAAAGTCTGGACAAACGCACGTTGTAATTTCAGACTTACTTGCTTAATATTTAGATAAAAATTACACATGTATTTACTGTTATATTATAAAAGCTTTGATATGTTTTTTCAATATCTCACAGAGTGGATAAGGGTAGGATAGGATAAATATATATTCACATTTTATAATCTAGCACTTGAGACACCTATGTTATAACTATGTTAATTATGGTCAGCCAGCAGTACCTTGATACCAACTCGCATAAGGGTCATCCAGACTACCAAAGTATAGCACACGCTTTGTAGACAGGGCTCCCATCTTACAGTCAGCGTCCTAAACGCCTCCTTTTGAATTCCGTCACTAAACCAATGTTTCCATGCCATTGATGACTGTGAAACCAACGCCTGGGGTCTAGTAACCAAGGCTTAAACTGAATAAGGATGATAAAGAAACTGGGCAGCGCGAGCTGTGAAGAAAGAAAAGACGATTGGCTAATCATGGGGCGGGTGGAGGCGCTGTGCCTAGTATTATAGTTAGCTGGGAGCCTGTATATTTGGAAACCCCCAAGAGCTGTCTTCGGATTGTACATTTACGTGTTGTTCTTCGATGGCCCTCTGTATATAGTTACGGATGTATTCGTTGGCGCACGCGCTGTGCCGGAGTATCTCACTCTTCAGCGATACCAGTTCTTCTCGCAAGAGGCATAACTCAGCACCCAACTTCTTATATTCTCTGAGAAGATCCCTCTCTCTTTGCTGCAGCTCGTCCACGTCCTGCTTGGCCTTTTTCCTGCATCTAGCAGCAGCCAGCCTGTTCCTAATGCGCTTCTTCCGAATTGTTGGAGTATTTTCAGAGCTTTGGGGCATGGGCGGCGAAGACTCGCCCCCTTCCCTCCCATCAACATGTACCGAGAATTCTGGTGACGCGGCGACGGGGTTCTGGGGGATCGAGAGGCGAAGGGTTGGGAGAGCGGGGGCTGCAGGAGTATCATATCGGCCACAGGTTATGTTGAAGGTGGGAGCAATGGGCCATTCCTCGGGTGGGATGTGAGAGCGTGTGGTCCTGAGAAAGTCGTTTATACTCGATCCGGCCAATAGTTGACCGGGCTCCTGCTACTGCAAGGTTAATATATGACGGCCTAAGAATGAGTAGATCTCTAGACCAAATAAGGCGTCATAACACGTACTTCTCTGGAGTAACCAAACTGGCTAGTCATATGTTGATCGGTTATCGGGTTACCCATATGCCATGTGGGCTCTAGACTCCTCCAGAGGGTATGGTCTTGGATATTGATGCTGTGGAAGGGAACATTCCCCGGTCCAGCGTCGATTAAATAGAGACCATGTTGTTTATCAGCGTAGTTGTGGTTATCGAAGACTTGCATCTCGGAACTCGAAGGCGGCAGATTGCCCATTGACAACGAGTATATAGCTTAATCGGCTTAGTTTTCGAGTCGCTATTCCAGTTAGAGGTATCAAGGAACAGATTTATGGGCCATCGACTTGCTAGGGGTATTAGCACATGTGAATAAACTGGTAGACACTCGACCCTCATTTGAAGAAAAAGATATGGGATGTTACATCAGAGATCTAGCGACGAACGACGTCACGGTAAAATCAAGGGTCAAGACGCAGAGGAATAAAGCGACTATAGAATGGATTTGAACCGCACGAGTAAAACTCAGCTACTCCCTATCAAGTCATTACTCAATATATGGCAGGATACTACCTATTCATCATCACTAGAAAATGTGAGCAGTCAGGCCCGATCGACTCCTTGCAAGGATCAAGTCTCCAGTATATACCTTTTAGGCCAGGCTGGCATGGGTTACAGCCAATCCACACTCAGAAGGTCTACGGAGAGACCTCCGTCTAATCGTTGTACTCTCATTGGCGAGGTCACACTAGGTAGTTTCGCCGGAGGTCCGTTTCATCTAATTGGCTGGACACACGGCGGCTGGTGCTCGTGCTGTACAAAATATCGGTTTTCCCTGCATAAAAAGCAACGACGTTAAAGCTGATAATCGACGAGAAAGCAAAATATTTTATAAAGCTGAGGTGTCATTGTAGTGTGACCTCTAGCCCCCGACCTGCCTTAGCGGCCGACGTCTGTTCCTTAGATCGATCGTTGGTTCCTAAAGGCTAACCCACAGATTTCGGCCCCAGCTGACCGCTGACACCTCCCTGGAATCTGCTGGGTAGGCAGTCTACTGTAGATGGGCTGTAGCAACACGAACCGTATCCGGTACATCATCGCGAACAAGATATGTTCGTCCTTGGCCGGCTCGTTTCTTGATATCATCCCCGGCATGTAGGTATACGGCAATACTCTCAAAGCACCATTTGCTGATCTAAAACCCACCCCCATTCTCGCTACCCTAATTAGGTACAGACCACGATCTTAGGGCGGATGGACCCAGACTATGAGCGATCTTGACGCAGTCTCGGAAAGATGTGCTGCATGCTACATGGTGCTGGTTTCGTATGTCACGATTGGGGCAGCTGCGGAGTTATCCGGACATCTCGCGATATCGAATCTCGATAGACTCAGTTAACTGACTCCAAATTAGTTCCAGAAGTTCCTAAGTTTTTGACGAAATTATTGGCTGAAGGAAATGGAAAACGCAGGATTGTTTACCGTAGACTTCGACAATTAGAATAGGACGCTTAGCCTATATTAACAACCCCTTTTCATTCAAGTTTACTATACTATGATATTCCATACAACTCACTCCGTGAATTATGAGCGGAAAGAGGGGTGAGTAGATAGCCATGTTCACTCTGGGTGAGAAGTCAAGCCGTTTGCTAGCACTGCTCTATTAGCATCTGTCTCCCCGTTTGTGAAGAACGACTTATTTTCTCCTCGGAGCATCCTAAAGCGTTGAAAATTACTATATGACATGATGCTTGACCTTATAAACACGACCTCTATGCAGACAGCAGGACAGGATTTGCATCCTCCGACGGCTATCTCTGGCCCTTGCCCAGAGGCGTCTTCACAGCTGTGACTGATCCCCGCATTGTGAAATTACGCCCGATGTCTCAATCGAGATCGCGACGAGAGGCCGCCAATCTCGCCCCTAGAATCATTGCCAGTATCTCCAACGCAGTCGCGCAACTATGAGGTGGCAAGGTGGCAGGGACTCACTTCTAGCCAACCGACTCATTGTTAAATAGACTAACTCATTCCAATCTACCTAAAACTGTAACCATTCCAAAATACTATTATAGCCTCTAGAACCAAAAGAACACTGCACCAAATGAGCAAGAGATTACAGTTTCTTAAGGCTTAGCCGTGGAAAAACCCCCAGACTTTGCCCGCCGAGAAAATTTTGATTCTAAGTTAGCACCGTGGGGTGCAACATGAACTCGGGATATAAAAATATCTAGGCACTGTCATAATCACGTAAATATTGAATCTAGAGAGGATAGAAGGCGGAAAATGAACTAACAGGGATACAATCTGCAAACTGGAAGACCAAGAACCTGGGCTAAGCTGAGGCGGAAGAAGTTGTGAGATTCTAGAAGACGAGGCACTTTTCTTTAGTACCCTCTGGAGTGGACACTAGTGATTGAGATTGGAGGATGTTGACCTGGGCACAGGCGCCAATGTTGGTTAATGGAAAGGGGGAATGGCTGGCAACTTCGGTATATCACATGAGCAGGTTCTCGAGCGTAACATATATAGGTTCTAGGAAAGTAATTCCTATGGAACTTGGCCCGAGCCAAATGTTATTTTTAAGGTCGGTATTTTTTTGATGAGAAGAGCAATGCTTCTACAATGATAGCTTTTATGATCTACACTACAGTATACTAATAGCTGCCCCCCTCCCCTTTTCGCAAGATCCAAAAAGATACACGCAGCACAAATCCACATAAACAAAGCGAAGGTCGAAGCAGCCGCGCAACTATGTAAGACAGAACTATAATTGATACAGCGCACCCAGCAACAATGTGAGACACCATGCAATCTCAAAAAAGCTGCGTAGTCTAGTACCTAGCAGCAGCAAACCGGCTAGATCCTCAAGGCACTGAATGAGAGCTCAACGTCTCGGACAAATATTTCTTTAGCGTCCGCAAGTGCCCTTATATTGGCCTAAGATACTGGGCACGACTTTCTAAGTATGTTTGATGACCCATCTATTCGTCTTGCTCAATTTCGTCGGCAACCTGCCCTGTCATGCTGAGACAATCTCCCAATTCAATACAGGACGGTGACCATAGCTCTAGAGTACAAGCTGAGCAACTGATATAAGCTACTATGCCTACTGAAGACACCGCTATCCTCTACTAAATGTAAGCAACTCTCTATCTTTTTTTCATGACAATGAAATACAGGATAGCGTACGTCTTATAGTACCGTGGGATCGCGGGTATTCCCATACTTGGGAGGACTGTGAGCAGTTTGATCCTCAACATACGGGGGCATGGCACTCCACCCATGGAGGTTGTGTTGCGTTGCAAGGTGGTTGTTGACCAGCTCACGCAATTCGGAACTGACGTCCCTAACGACGGATCTTGCATTACCGTAGCCCACAAGTAATAATACTAGGACACCAACTGTGTGATGGGCCGTTTTGGATTGTAGTTGTCGTGGGAAACATGGAAACATGGAAGCATTGAAGACTAAGACGTCTCTACTTCTGGAGTGGGATGAGCCGGCTTTCTCTCTCAGGGGATCTCTAAGAAGGAGCATGTATCGAGAACGACTTGCTGGTGCGTACTGAAATATAGAGGCGATTTTGTTCTGAGAAAGACAGCTATCCTGGCCGGTTCTCGGGTTTCCAGTAGATCCCTAGCAGGCTGACGTATTATTGTGAGAATCATATGTAGGACTACGAGCTGATCTGAGTCACCTTTTCTTTGGTCGTTGAAATCTGGATGGCCATTTCACATGGTTCAGACACAGGTCATAGGTCATGCATTGACTGTGTTTCCTCGCATGGGAGACAAACATGAAGACGCGGGGCTCACGCAGCACATTGACCACCTCAAGTTATAGGGCCGCCCGACCAGACACGAGCAAGACCGGCCATTGCACAAAGGACGTACTTTTGGCCGATGTGGCATTTCTTTTACTTACGTGATAGAGAGTTTTTATATTATGGCTTCCATGTATCCAGTCTTACGGGTGAGGGATACTGTACCCAACGTGTGACCACCTAATCAAGGTAGGTAGACTTACTCCTTCCTGTGTGAGCTTATCGAGCCCTCGCGTATAACATCGTGAAATGCCTAGGACCTCAAGAGTCGTCGACCTATATATAGGCGCTAATCATTAGGATGTACTTTTCTGCTCAACCTCGTCATTTCTGCACACCAATACCACCCCTAATCCTTACACCGCATATAAGCCTACGTTAGATACCATGCCTGTCAGCCACTCGGAAGTCTAGACCGCAGCCTACAGGACGGGGTTGTGGTACTGCGGGAACTAAGTATGTGTGTTCAAGTCATCAACCGCCTTGGCGACGATTCCAGCCCAAGAGACTACCCTGATTAGGAACTTCATCATGTGTCCCCGGCGAGCTTCCAATACCCATATTGCAGGTACCGACTTCCTCCGGGGTCAATGATTGATTATCGCTGTATGATGTGTTGTAAGGCCAAGTCGAAACATGAGCAATATCACGAATGAACTCATGGTTCGATGGTAATTACGAAGTATACTAGGAAATATTTAACGAAGATGACCTAGACCCTGGTTACTTTGTAGCTCTCGGAAACTTGATGGTTCAGGCTAGAAAACTTATCCCGGCCCCTGAGCTAAAACTCATACAGGGTCATTAATGGTGTTTAAGCGGAGCTGGATACGAAAGTTATGCACCTAGGGATTAATTACTGATACGATGATTTGGCAGAGCAGTAAATGAACGGATGCCTAGATCAGTTACCTAGCTGTTTTTAGTAGGAGGGTATTGGATAGGTAGCTTAGGTGTCTATGGAGGAGTAAGACCCCGTAATCCCCCTGACGAACACTCGGGAACCCGCGTGAGAGACTTGTTAGGGTGTACCTTGAACTCGTAAGCCTCGATAGAATCACACCTACTACCTATCCCTTGGGACAATTTTCATTTATTTCTTTACAATTTTGGTATAGACTTGGCGTTGGCGGACTGGGATCGAAGGCATGCATCTATCGAGAGTTGTCAGAGAGAATATAGGGCTGATCTGGCTAGTACCACAGCCACCACCATCCGAGCAGCTCTCACTGATCCTTGCTTACCTACTACACCAATGCATTACCTTGGTCTGATTTCCGGTATAATTAACATGCTCCCTTATCTCACCAGGATGAAGCTGGTTGTCATACCTATAGAGATTTCACAGCTGTCATGGACCCTTGTCTCGAAATATAGCCTTTCGTTTCTTATACTTCATTGCTAGATCCATAAAGAGAGGCTCCCCCGTGTGAATCGCCGGGGACAGGCTGCTACCACCTGAACAAGCTGCCTATTTCTCTTTAGGGCCAGCACCTTAATAACAGGATACTACGGTAGCTTCTTGCATGGTAGGTGGTTTGCACAGTAACCTCCGAAGTATCTCAGGCCTAGAAACCGGTGAATTCGCGACATACCTTACCTATACGTTCGAATACATAGGTACGGTAGGTAAGTAGGTATCTTCATATCCCAAGAATCGTACAGCCAAGGTAGACCTTACCCATGCGCATGCGGTTGAATAGGGTAACCCTAGTGTAGGAATACCAACCATCATCAAAGGCTCCGCCGTCCAGTCACACTCTCACGCTCCGATCCCGGGGGTCCTCGCCCCATAAGCAAAAGTTCCTTCATCACAGCGTGGCCTTCAGGTTCCCCATAACCCGTAGAGCCTCATCACGCAGATTCCTCGTGATCTCAGCGGCCGGAGGCGCGGTGCGCACGAGGCCGACGGCGGTTGAACTGCGAGAAATCAGTCAGTCAATCAGCCAGCCAGCTAGCTAGTCGGCGAGGTGAGGTTGGTTAAATAAGAAAGAATTTCCACTCACGACCAGGTCACCACGTTCGAGAAATCGCCCCTTGCTTTGGCGGCCTTGTACCGCGCCTCGTTCTCCTCGATCGCCATGCCCGCCTTGTCGTCGTGGTACGACTGATGTAGGAGGGCGCGCCCGTCATACACGGATGGCCAAGTCCGGTTCCCTTGCACGTGGTCGTGGATCTGAGACCTGTCCCGAATGTGAGAAGTTTGCATACTTATATTAGGAGGATTTGGTAGATATATATATGTATATGTATATGATCGGATGGGGCTGCTCAGGTTGGGTTGGGGTTGAAGTCAGTTCTATGTCTGTCTACTTACTTCGCCGTGTTTGCCGCGCCGTCGGAAGCTGCCAGGAGGGCCTTTCGCTTGTACTCTTCGGCGTCGGTCTCCGGGGCTACAACATACTGTAGAGTTAAGAAGTCAGTCAGACTCGTGGCATGCTACAAACGGTCCTGTCAGGGGTGAAGGGGTTATCATCTAGGGGGGGTGGCTAGCTCGCCAGAGAGATATAGTGAGTCTCTCCTGCCTAGAACTGCGTCTTCCGAGAGCCATGATCATCAAGTAAATCGATACAACATACCCTCGTCCCCAACACGACACCCTCGGCGCCCAGCGCCAACGCGGCCACGACGCCTCGTCCGTCTGCAATACCGCCGGCAGCCCAGACAGCGATATCTCTGTCCGGGAACTCATCGCGAACCACTGCAACAGTCAACGAGTCAGCAACGATCGTCGCCCTCTCGAAACTGAGAAACCAACTAAAAAGAAAGAAGCAACTCACTATCGCAGATCTCGGGCACCAAGCTCACGATACCCGCGGCCGCGACGAACTGGTGTCCGCCGGCGTCGCCGCCCTGCGCGACGATGATGTCAGCGCCGAGCTCAGCAGCCTGGCGCGCGGCGGCCACGGTGCCGGCCTGGATGATGATGCGCGGGGTCCAGCCCGCGTCGGCGGACCGCAGCGCCCCGATGACGCGCGGCAGGGTGTCGGCGTACTTGGGGTCCGGCGCGAACAGCCAGACGGCCGCGGGGCGGTGGCGCGCGAGGACGGGCGCCGTCGTCGTGCCGAAGTGCTTCGCCGCGCAATCCGACATGACGACGAAGCCCACGCCGATGGGGAGCACGCCGCTCGCCGCCTCCGCCGCCTCCGCCGCCGCGTCCTTGCCGTCTCCGTGGGGGCCGGGCTGGGCCTGGAGGAGGAGCTTCTTGGCGAGCGTGAGCTGCTCTTCGAGCTCGGCGGGCGTGGACGAGCCGGGCTTGAAGAGCCGGCCGCCTTGGATGAAGCCTTTGGATTCGTCAGTTGGTTTACAACTTCGTGGTTGGGGGGGGGGGGGGGGGGGGGGGGGGGGGGGGGGGGGGTTATCAACAAAATGGGTGTGTAGATAAAAACTGGTTGGAGGGAAAAAAAGTACGGTTGTGAACGAGGGTGG